>JBAKBP010015414.1:0-55434 GCA_037953745.1 Lithodes maja | reverse complement strand
CTACGGAGCCCCCGAAAACGGATTTTACAAGAGTAAAAAATTGAAGGCAAAAACACCCAAAAACCATGTTTTTGCGCGCTCACGCGCACGCGGTTGGACTTTGAGAGTGTTCAACCATCGGCAAGGTTGCGTGGGATACTTACACAGTTCCCATACAAATCTGAGCCCTCTAGGTGCCATAGGACCGAAGTAATTGGGACAGACGCAACTGTTGCGTCGCTGGGTTCTGGTGATCGAACATTGCCGACGCAACACGTGCGTCGCTGGGATCCAGCGGGTTAATGAAATCAACAAATACATGTGGCAGTCCAGGGATTCGAACCTAGGATGCTCACACCGAAATTCAGTGCATTTATCCATTGCGCTACGAAGACAGTTAAAGAATGGTGGACAAGCCTACGTTTTATTATGCAGTTTCGAATCCTGCATATCAATCTAAGCATGTACACAATTCCAACCGCGCTATCATAGCCATTCCAACAGCTTCCTCTATCTTTAACACCCCTTCTCTGCTCTCTACACTCTCCCAGCCGTATGGTCCTAGTGTTGTTGTTGTTGTTGTTCCCCAAGCTGCCTGGCCGAACAGCCCCAAGGCCCCGAGGAAGGCCAAGGCCATAAACGAGCGCCCCCACAGAACCCTCCCTGCCGACCACAATAAAGCCTGGGTGACCGAAGCCACTCCATGGCGGGGAGCTGAGAGGGTGCGTAAACGTCCGGGAAACCAAAGCCCCACCCAGGGCCCTGTGCCCCTCAGCAATTATGAAGAGAAAGCCGAGGGGCAAAGGAATAATGTGACGCTTTAGCTTCCAATCTTGGTAGATTGGGAGGTCAATCCACGGAAGAGACGCCGTCACTTGAGATCTGACTGACTGATGGCGTTATGGGTTTCGAAATGTACCAAGTAATAGCGAGCCCCCAATTAGGAAGTACCGAACTTATGCCGAGGCATTTTGCTACCGAAAAATGCACAAATTTGTCACAATGGGGGGTCTTCAGGGTGAATTTTTAAGCTTAATGGAACTCTAGGGGAAAAAAACATAAAAAAAAAAATAAATTATGTACCATATTTATATACTTAGGCACATGCCCCATAGCTGGGAGTAGCCGATTCTAGACAGAGCCTAAACAGAAAGAACACAAAATTAAATAATAAATATAAAATTCACACACATCTAGGTCACCCAGGAGAAGACCCAGAGACCAAGGACCATGATACGGACCCCAGCATAAGATTCCAGGTCCCAGATCTCCCAGAGAGGTTCTGGGACCTGGGAATCTTTTGCTGTGGACCCAATGAAATGATTCCCAGGTCGCAGAATATTAATACTAATAATACTAATAATACGTACTGTATAATAAATAAATAAACGTAAAAATAAAAATCTCCACTTAATATTATTTTTTATTAATCTCACCACCACACCCCCAATGAAATTAATTAAAGCATATATGATCCACCGGGATTCGAACCCAGGTTATCACACACATATTTTTGCCACCTTAACCATTACACCACCAGGACGGTTAAATGAGGTTTGTAGGTCGTCATAATCTAGGGTGTTAAATTTGGACAATTTGTTTTTAAGACTGGAATGAATATAGGATGGATGTCACGGAAATATGTAGGAAATTACACCAGGGGGTACGGGTGCCTTCATCTTATGGTGGAGGAAAAGAATATGTCCCATTTTCAGGCTCCTATAATTTCCCCTATCCAAAGAACCCCCCTTGTCCTTATATATATTTACTATTAAATTTTTATGCCATTCATAGGGTTAGGTTTGAAATTTCTATTGTTTGCCAACCTTTAACTATCTACAGTATAGATTTGTAACCCCCTAGTTAAGAAACAAATTAAGCCAGATTAAGATAATGGTCAGGAATACAGAAATAACTCTCCATGACCGTGCTTTGTTTAACTTCTACAATGCGTTTATTGGCATGGGAGGGATATCCATTATGCGGGAGATTGACGATTTTGATATTGATTACATAATTTAAAGAAAATACCATCAACCTCTTTGAAATGGAAGTGGGCATCTACTCTGAAAATGCTACTGCCCTAAACTATCTGGTTTTCCCATGGCATTGGTCAAAAGTTGTGTGGTTAGCCCGCATAAACATATCCCTGGCACATCCTTAAAGCTCCACTTATACACATTTGCTTTCTATAACCTCATTAGAGTCGTTACAATGTTTTTCCGAGGTACATATGATACCTAAGGAGTAATATAATGTAGGGGAGGATGTGTTGAAGGTACAGGAATGGGATTGCAGCATGATATAAAAAATAAAACAAATGAAAATGTAAAACTTGCAAACTAAACAAACCAAAATTGGGACAAGGATAATATAAAGTCAAATTAAATTATCAAAATCGCTATGTGGAAACAACGCTTACTAAAATGAAATTTATGAAATAAAAGAACAGAATCCACCACATAGGGTGTACATTACTACATGAGCAAGTTAATCTGTTTCCCAAGCAAACTAATCGCACACATAACAACGCACTATCGTCACGTTCAAGGAATTAGTCAAATTTAGGAAGTCCGGGACGTTCTGGTAAATTTTACTAAACTCTGCATGAATAAAGAAACTACATGTTAAATGTCAAAATATTCATTTAAAATCAAATTTGCAACATGACAAGACATTAACAATAGTACAAAATACAAATATTGATAAGATATCTATACTATTACAAAATAATATATAAAGTACAGTACAGCACTCACTAATGATAGTGCTATCGGGTAGGTACCTGTAAGCATAGCATGCCTCAAGTGACCCCTATCAATAACTACCCTACAAATAACCTACATTTATTGCACAAATAAACTAAGGAAATCGCAAAAGCAAGCAATTGATACTATCGACAATGAATACATATAATGTAAAGACAAATAATTGCAAAATATGAAGAAATAACAAGTATGTGAAAGAGAAGTGACATTATGCGGTATGAGAAGGATTTGTGGTCCTCCTTACCCTTGCCCCCGCACTTCGTGCTACTGAAGGGTGTGGGGCTCTGGGGCTGGCATGGGGGTGAAAGGTAATGCACAATGAGCATGAGAAGCACGTCGTGCATGTGTACATGCACCTCAGGCAGGCACGTGACGGTGGTGTTGCAGGAGTACTGTAGTGTGTCAATTGATTTCCCCCTCGTGATCCCCCACCCCTCTCATGGCCATCGCTGGACAAAGCAGTATATTTCTCCTCCATGGCTATTGGGTAATTGGTGTGTCTGGGAGATTCACGTCTTATCTAATCTTGAGTTGCCTAGTGTCACTACACCACCCAAGTATGGGGGCCGTGATCACACTGGTGCGGTTTTTATTAGCCTGTTAATTTTGTGTCTATGGATAGGATACTCGCAGCTCACCATATACGACTTTTGAAAGGATACTAGCAGTTTAGAGGTTAATGAGCTAGTAGTTCTTGGATAATACAACTCCCGGGACCATTATACAGTAGGGTCTCACATAAAACGAGTTTATGGTCGATAAACGAGGGCGTTTTATGCGATTTCGTTTTATGTGAACACAGCATTTTGGTGGCGCAATATCGTCAATGTTCACTGTAAGCAAATTTTTTTTCCGTACAAAGCGAACGATATTTCATACAAAGCGAACTATATTTCATACAACGCGACGATATTTCGTACAAAGCGACGACATTTCGTACGTTTTGTACGATATTTCGGCGTTCTATATGAAAACTCCTCGGATTTGCCCCACTTTGGCGGCGGACTCGTTTTATGTGATCACATTCGTTCTGATCGAAAATTAAATATTAATATTTTAGGTCGGTCGTTTTAATCGAGACTCGTTTTATGCGGGACCCTACTGTACAGTTGCCAAAACATGAACCTGGGACAAGTACAGTAAATGAATACCCTAATGCTTATGTGAGAGGAAAGAACATTTCATGGAGTACACATCACAAAACATCACAAAGGACCGACCTCTCTACAAAATTAAAAAGTTTTTCTTTCAATAGACGGGTCACCTGCAAAGGCTAAGTTAGTCCTATCTAGGGATCCTGTAGTAAGAGACTGCCTATCTGTTCTTCATGTGGACTATATTTTAGTGCCATAATTATCAAACAAAGGGATATTTTGATTTTGTGATACTATATTTCTTGATCATGTAGAATTTAGATTCAAAGACCCAAATATGTATCCTCATTATCCTATACTGTACCATTATTGTCAAATTATTATTATTAACATGGACATACTTGAGTGCAAAAAGAGGCTTATGACACCCGTGGCATGAACATCCATCCTTCCAAAAACCATTAACACACCCTTCTGCAAGTACACACCTGATTATTCCAAGCCTTTCTGTACCCATCTCTGCCGGACCATACGAACAGTCGTGTGTGGATACCGACGGAGCAGTGGCCAGCACGGGCGCGAGGCATCTGGTCCTCAAACTTCTCCATCATAGCATTCTCCCATGACATGTCCTCTGCAACACATGGAGTAGGAATTAATTTAATTAGTCTCAGCCACACAGTTACAAACACCGTTGATAATACCACCTCTACTGAACTTGGTTGATGAACTCTGGCATGCTGGATTGAAGTCAAGTATCAGAATGGAATTATAATTTTCTCTTTTGGAGTACAGTATTCATGCAATAGAATGTTTTCAGATGATGTCAAGCAGGATATCGAAAGTTGGGTAGCAGACTAAACAAAAGGTTAGTCTTGAGGATTTGAAGCAATGTTCCGATTAAAATATCTTAAAATATTACACATTACATATTCAGAGAGCGAGAGCTTAAAGATGGAAGTGTGTATGTGTGTGGGGTAGGAGAGATGCACCAGTTGGGTTCTGGAAAGTGGGATGGTGAGAGCGAGCATGATTTGTGGGGTGAGGCAGGATGGGTTATCTGGTCTGGTATGGATGCAGGTTATAAACGTAAGAAAAAGGAAAGGATAGCCGTGATCTTGTCAGACAGGTTGAAGAAGTGTGTGAAAAACTATGGATGCATGGACTCGAGAATTGTGTGGTGTGAGTGAAAGATTGGGATAAATAGGTATACTTTTGTGTGTGTACGCACCGGTCAACCAAGAAACTGGGAAAGGTGTGGAAGCAAATAGAGTTTTGGAGTAAAGTCAAAAAATGTACAGTAAAAGTCCGTTAATCCGACGACCGATGATTCGAATCTCCCAATAGTCCGAATTTTTCAATTTGAGGCCAAATCCGAATTCACCCGATGGTCCGAATTTCAAGAAGTCCCAAAGTCCCCTTTTTGAGGCATTAGGCCACTCAAATGACACATAATGGAGCACACACATATCATATGTTCATGAATTCACTTTAAAAGTTTACCATTGTCATTGTAGCCTATTACCTACTTCAAAACATTCAGATTAATGGTCAAAGGAAGCTACTGATATAAACGTAAACACCTTCTTCTTCTTCCACATCGTCTGCTAGAGAGTTTGTTTTGCTCTTGAACGCATCCTTGGGACGCTCCGATGCGCTACTGGCTTGCACCGCATTTTCTGCAAGCGCATTCAGTCTTGAGCTTGAAAACGCACCTTTGGATGTATTAGCCTTGAGCTTGAAAACGCACCTTTGGACGTTCCGATACGCTACTATTTATAGTTCAGTGATCGGAGCGTCCCAAGGGTGCTTTCAAGACAACAAGACAAGGGTGCTTTCAATACAATATAATATAACAGAGCACATCACAAAAGGAAAATCACAAAAGGAAAATTACAAGAACTTCTCAGGGAAGTGCCGTTGTTAAGGCATTACTTCCCGAACCACATCTGATCTTAAAGAGCAAGACAAACTCGCTAGTAGACGGAAGAAGAAGAAGACGTTTATATCAGCAGATTCCTTTGACCATTAATCTGAATGTTTTGAAGTAGGTAATAGGCTACAATGACAATGGTAAACTTTTGAAGTGATTTCATGAACATATGATATGTGTGTGTGCACCATTGTGTCATTTGGGTGGCCTAATGTCTCGATGTTTTCGTCATACACAGGTTCATAGGGGTAAAGTCCGATAATCCGAAAAATCCACTAATCCGAACGAGGGCCGGTCCGCTGCCCTTCGGATTAACGGAAGTTTACTGTATAATACACAAATTTACATACAGTACATACATAACACAAATTCAAAGACCGAGTGCTCCACACAAAATGCAGGTATGTGCGGAGAGAGAAATATTTCTGGCTAACACGTTTTTTTAGCATCGTCACATACATAGATATAGGCTACATGACACAGAGGGGAAGGTGAGCAGGAACAGAAATTTCTAATTGACTATGCCATGATTGACTCTGGGCTAAAAGAATTTTCGACTCGAAAGCTGTACGAGGGATGCTGACGCGATCAGATCACTATACAGTACAGTACTGTACTGACAAAAGTGAGGATAAGGAAGAAGTGGAAATATGAGAGGAAAGAGAAAACTGACAGTAGAGAGCATAAATGTTAGAAAACTAACTGAAGAATGTAATGCAACAAAATACAGGGATATGCTGTTAATTATATATATATATGTATATATATATATGTATATATATATATATATATATATATATATATATATATATATATATATATACATATATATATATATATATATATATATATATACATATATATATATATATATACATATATACATTATATCTATATACAGGGTGTTCCAAAAGTCTATGTCACTTTCTAAGAACTCATATATCAAGAACTACAAATGGAAGCAATATGAAACTGGTACCATTTAAAAGCTAAAATTGTCAAGTTTTCTTCTGTTAATTTTGTTTTTTGTCTCTTTTCAGATCCAGTAATGTCGTTCACAAAACAAGAGAAGTCGTTTTGCGTCCTAGAATTCGCCAAAACCGAGTCATGGACACGTGTTCAACGCAAATTTCGTACAGAATTTACAAAGCAGCCACCAGACAGACGTTCCATTTTGAATTGGCACGCAAAATTTAAGGAGGAGGGGTGTTTGTGCCCGGCAAAGAAAACAGGACGCCCATCAACTTCAGATGAACGCGACATACTGAACCACTCCCCAGCACCCCACACACAAGACATCACACAACAAATCCAAGCACTCAACACCCAGACTAACAACAAAATACAAGAACAAAAACTAAATTGGAATAACTTCCTACAAACACTTGATCACAAAACAAACTCCAAAAAACTCTACAAAACACTAAACAGCATCACACTTTCCAACAGCAACACAACACAATCACATGCTGCAATCACAACAATAGACTTACTCCTTCATGTAAACAACAAGCATACACTCTCATCAATCACTTCTCACATGTCAGCCACCTAAAACCTCACAAAGACGACCGACATGTCATCCGACGTAAGAGACAATTCCCCATAGACCCTGATTATACACCCTTCACCAATCACCAGACAAAGCATATCATCAACAATCTCAAGCACTCACCCGCTTGTGGCCTAGACAACATAAGCAACATACACCTCAGACACCTGGGACACTCACTCACTAACATATCAAACTACAGTTATTCACACAACACAATACCAGACATTTGGAAGCATGGTATCATCACCACATTCCCCAAACCCAACAAAGACCCCACGCTACCCTCCTCGCACCGCCCCATCACACTCCTTTGCACCCCCTCCAAAGTCATGGAACGCCTAGTATTACAACTAATTACATTTTTCCCTTGCTCCTCAACTTTCCCTTCATAATTGCTGAGGGGCACAGGGCCTTGGGTGGGGCTTTGGTTTCCCGGGCGTTTCCGCGCCCTCCTCAGCTCCCTGCCTCAGAGTGGCTTCGGTCACCTGGGTTTTGTTAGTGGTAGGCAGGGAGGGTTTTGTGGGGGCGCTCTATGGCCTTGGCCTTGCTCGGGACCTTGGGGCTGTTCGGCCAGGCAGCCTGGGGAACAACAACAACTAATTACAACCGACCTACCACTAGCTCCAACACAACATGGCTTTAGGCCACTGCACTCCACAAACACTCTTCTCACAGACCTTACACAAAGAGCTTTTGACGGCATCAACTCAGCTAGACCACCACACAGATCACTATTAGCCACACTCGACATTAGTAAAGCCTTCGATGCCATCCCCCGCCACAACCTAACAAACAAAATCTACAACACAAACATGCACAACACAAAAAGGTGGCTGGCCAACTTCCTAGCAGGCAGATGTGCACACTGTTACGGCTGGATCGGCAATACATATTCGGGATTCTTGATCGTAGGACAGAAATGGCTTAAGTGACAACGACACGCTCGATTCCAGTCCCAAATACTATATGCTCCAGACAACAAAAGCACCAACGCCCTACAGAGTTATCGTCTACGGTAACGAGGTACCTTAACTCGGCGAAAGTGTACAACAGGGGTAGGCTATGAGGCTAAACTCCCTCAGACATTTATAGGTTACGTTATTACTAAAGAAATGCAATACTCAAGAAACTACGTTAATATTAAGCCTCTAATAATGTAGAATAGAAGCAAGCTAAAGGTATGACAGTGAAATGCTAAATGACAAATGTATACGCCTATTTGAAAGCGCGTGCACTACACTAACTGTCCCCTACTAACATGCACTAGCATGTAGCATACAAGATGTTCATGATCCAGTAGATACCTAATAATACACATGGGAGGAACATAAATAGTAGTCACTTATTATAATAATGAATCTATACTTGGAATAACTAAAAGGTTGCAGGCAACAATACTGTACTGCGCCGGTAGCCTACTACCGCATAGGCTACTTCGCTTCTCTCACTCTGTCTCCCCTCCGAGCCCGTATGCGCCCTACGCAACAGAACTCCGGACACAGCAGCAAAACGACAGTGCAGTTAATTGATACATGAAAGTATTAATAGTGTTGTCTTGTGTGTGAGTAATGTGTATTGTAAAGTGTTACATACATATACTTAAAGAGAGCTGCAATGCATAGTAAAATAAAGATATATCCCACTCATCATCCCCATGTGTTCTAGCTAGCAGGCCAAGTCACAGGAACAACGAGTCCCAGCACCGAAAGCGAGAACCCAGGAAAAGACTGTAGAGAACACAAGGACAGATAAATTACGTTACTCTACTATACCGGCACTACGAGCAAGCTGTAGTCTCGGGTGCTACACTCGCTCCTGGCTCGGTATGCAAATCAAGGCTAAGTCCTCGTCCCTCTACAGACAACTCCTGGGCATGGTCGGGCTCTTACACATGGCACCAGTCTAGTCACAAATGGGATGATGAGCGGGGCATATAACTCGTGAACATGTAGAACGTTCACCAACTATCCTCATCAAGAAGATCGCTGTTCACATTAACCCCTTCAATCTAATACAGTACATGTAAATATATGCTTGTCCTAAGAGTAATACGAGAGGTGAGTGCTGAAACTCCTTTAGGACCTCAAGGGAAGGTTATGCATTTAAATAGAGAGAAGAATGTAATGAGAGTAATGTCGTCAGAGAGAAAGAGTGCAACAACGAGAAGTAGGGAGAGAGGGCAAGGGATGTTAGAATCTCAAAGGTTCTAGGCAACCTGATCATGGAACACGCAGCGAGCCTCCAGGCAATGTGCTGTACGACAATATGGGCAGCCCAGGCAGCGTAGGCAGGCAGGAATGGACTACCAACCCTATCGCGCCTAGCTATAAGCGCAAGGCTGCCAACCAGTCCATACGTCTGGCAACCCACCCGGCCATGCTACCCTCCTGCTCTGAAGCCCAACTCACTCTCTCTCTCTCTGAACTCCCATTGTCTTATCTATCAACTTCTCTATTGATACTACATATTAAATGGAAGGTCTCGACATGGCTTAAAACAAAACCCACCATTGGTTAGCACATGACGAGACCTTTGCAGAGATACAAAGAACATAGTTATAAGTTGTCACACTCAATATACATAGCGGCTGACGGTAGCCAGATCACGGGCGGTACATTCGAGTACCAAGGAGTACAATCAGGTTGCGTTGCAACGCACTGGGTGCGTCACAGCCCCCCCAAGATTTTAGATAATCGACCTCAGAAGCATTATCAAAATCTGACAGGCAACCAACCGACCTGCTACCCATAGCTGCCACTAATTGCAAAAGGTGCACAACAACTGAAGTGTGAATTATACATAAAACACAATATCGCATGCATCATGCTACAACAATAAAGACTTACAAAACTAAAAAAAAAAAAAAAAGTTTTCTCGTTTATTTTATTGTTTTATAATCTTTTTGGACGGCGTTATGATAGCCTAATTTTACTCCTGCTCAACCCACACACCGTGCCCGACTATCTTGGATCATCAACCCTTGATAGACAATCTGCTATCACGTTCTCACTCCCGGCAATATGCTGAATGTTGAGATTATACTCTTGGAGCATTAGGGACCACCTGGTCAACCGCATATTCCGATTGTGAAACTGATTTAGGAATTTCAAGGGATGATGGTCCGTATAAATCGTCACTACCGGGCCGTAGGCTGGAACATAAACTTCGAAATGTTTGAGCGACAAAACGATAGCCAGAAGCTCCTTCTCTATAGTCGAGTAATTCCTTTGTGCCGAATTAAACTTACGAGAAAAGAAGCTCACTGGGTGTTCCAAGCCCTCGGAATCAGTCTGCAGTAACACTGCCCCGGCACCCACACCGCTGGCATCAGTCGCCAGCTGAAAACTCCTGGAGAAGTCTGGGGCCCTCAAAATCGGATGTGTACACAGCAGGTGCTTGACTAGGTCGAAAGCCCTCTGACACTCCGCAGCCCAACAGAACTTCACTGACTTCGACAGTAGATCAGTTAACGGTGCTAAGACAGTAGAGTATCCCCGGATGAAGCGCCTATAATAGCCTATCATACCTAGGAACCGCATGACCTGGCGCTTAGTGGTGGGCCTGGGAAACATATTGATAGCCTGTATCTTGCTCAGGGGGGGTCACACCCGGCCTAACCCGACCACAAAGCCAAGATACTGCACAGTAGCCTTTACAAACTCGCACTTCCTCAGGTTCACCACCAGCCCAGCATCGTGCAACTTCCCAAACAGGGTCTCTAAGTGCCTTAGGTGATTTTCAAAATCGTCATCATACACTATCACGTCATCAAGGTAGACCGTGCAGTTAGGGATTTCGTCACAAATATCGTTCATCAGGTTCTGAAACGTGGCAGGTGCGTTCTTAAGCCCCTAAGGCATTACGTTACATTGGTAGGTCTTGCCATCTACCACAAAACCACAAACTTGCTTAGCTCGGTCCGACAGGGGTACTTGCCAGTAGCCTTTTACAAGATCAATTTTAGTAAGGTACAGTAGGGTCTCGTAAGATGCGAGATCTTAAGATGCGATTCGCATAAGATGCGAGGACCCCCAAATAATAAATAAATTATTTTAAGATGCGAGAATGACCATAATTTGCGAATCGGAGGCTCAAAGCGGGCTAAATCCGAGGAGAAACCTTAAGATGCGAAAACAAATGTTTAAATGCGAGCCTTAGGCGGGACGTTTTTCCGTATTTTTACGTGATCGTAAGATGCGAAATCGTAAGATGCGGACGCATCCATCGACCATAAACTCGCATCTTACGAGACCCTACTGTACTTTGCATTCCCTATCTTGTCCACGCTGTCGTCAACTCGAGGCAAAGGGTAAGGGTTGGTAGTGGTCAAGCCATTTAGCCTACGAAAATCTATGCAGAACCGCACCTTGCCGTCAGGTTTTGGCTGCAACGTGACGGGTGATGTCCACTTCACATAACCTTCAGTGATCATCCCTCTCTCAACCATGTACTTTAACTCCTCCCGTAAAGCTGGCAACTTTACCGGGGGCACACGGTAGGGCACTGACTTGAAGGGCACATTATCACCGACGTCCACGTCGTGCGTTACCTGAGTAGTGAGACCTGGGTGTTCGGCGAAAACAGAGGGGTATGACCTGAACAGGCCTAGGACAGCAGCACCCTGGTGCTCAGGCAGGTGACTTACAGCTTGCCTAGCCTCTTGTTCAGTATTCCCCGCCCACTGTTCCGCGGAAATGACACAGTCCCAGCTATCCTCCTCAGCAGCATGACTGTCCCCATCTCCTTCTCCACCCTGGCCGCTGCAGGCCAGCACAGGGACAGTGAGAGGCTCTGAGGGGCGTCTCACATACTCTTTCATGAGGTTAACATGACATAACTGATGTTTTTTCCTACGGTCAGGTGTTGCAACGAGATAATCAAGGTCGGACAGTTTCTTAGCCACCACATACGGCCCAATGAACTTGGCAGAAAGGGGGTGTCCAGGCAAAGGTAAAAGCAACATTACCTCCTGACCCACCGAAAACTCCCGAAGCTTCACCTTGGCGTCATACTGGTGCTTCATGACCGCCTGTGCATTAACCAAGTTATTACCTGCCGCTGCCATGCAACCTATAAGTCTCTCCCGGCTCTCAAGGACATATTTAAGTACAGATCCCGGCTTCTCTTCGCCCTCCCAGATCTCTTTCACCATACTTAAAGGTCCTCTCACATTATGGCCAAAGACTAGTTGATTTGGACTGAACCCCAGGCTCTCTCCTGGGACTTCACGTGCAGCGAACAGAACATACGGCAGACCCAAATCCCAATCAGTGTCATGTTCTGCACAGTATACTCTTCAGGGTCGAGTGCCACCGCTCCAAGACTCCCTGACTCTCGGGATGGTAGGCTGACGACACTACAGAACATATACCGTGCAACTGAAGGGTTTGCTTGAACAAGTTGGATGTAAAATTGCTCCCCTGGTCTGACTGCACCTCACGTGGAAATCCATAACGGGAACAGAACAATAATAAGTTTCTAACAACTGCCTTTGCCGAGCCGTTTCTCATGGGGTATGCGTCCGGGTATCTCGTAGCCACATCCATGATTGTCAACAGGAATTTATTGCCACTACTAGTAGGCGGGAAAGGGCCAACCAAATCTACTACAACTTTGCTGAACGGAGGCCGGTGACAGGTATGGGAAACAAAGGTGCCTTCGGGATTGTCTGGTTAGGCTTCCCCGTTGTCTGGCAGGTCGCACACCCAGCCACCCATGCACAGACATCAGCCTTGACCCCAGGCCACCAGAAAAACCTGCCCAATGCCGCCAATGTTTTTGTTACCCCCAAATGACCCGCCAACGGCACATCATGCACCAGACACAATAAGGACTCTCTATACTTATTTGGAACAACCACCTGGTCTACTACCCTCGCACCGCCCTCCCACTTCGATTTGGGGTCTAGAAATCTGCGGTACAATATCCTGTTGAGCCTAAAGAAATCTCCCGGCTTCGCATCCCCATCTTCCTCCAACTCTATGGCACCATTGCTATAACGAGCTAGGCTAGCGTCTTGCAGCTGCTGCTCACTAATGTCCCCGGGCGTCAATGCATCAAGATGGTTTTGTAATAAGACATTACCCCGGCTAGTAGGCTCTACTGCCTTAGTGGCTCTCGCTACAGCTCTTGCCTCACGTGAAGTCTTACCCAACTCTGCCTTGTTACACACCATATCTGGGCCAGAGTCAACTCCCGTGTTTATTATAGGTCCAAGTACCGAATCACCGAGAAGTGCAGCAGAATCAATGTCCCTTTTCCTGCCCTTAGCAACCTTCTCCTGATCCTTCATCCACTGTCCCCGAGGTTGAGTGCTAGGCTGTGCAGGAGCCGCAGAGCGAGATCGGGTTACCACACAGGCCATCTCATCCTGTTGGCACCTCTCAACCCATTCCCGATTCTCACCATTCACGTCGGCCGCCCTCTCGGCAACGACTAAGGGTGGAGTCCCGGAAGTGGGCACCGCAAAGTCGTTGCCGAGAAGAAGGTCGACGCCCTCAACTGGCAAACACTCAACGATCCCTACATCCAGCTCCCTGCACACCTCTCCCACTCTCAACTCCAACCTCACAAGTGGGTATGACCTCGTAGCATTTATACCCTGCACCATAACAACTCTGGCCGCATTTATCGGTTTCCCTGTGAAGTTCCTCAACAAAGTTTGCGAAGCCCCCGTATCCCTCAGCAAGTCAACCCTCCGTAGTTCACTCCCCCAGCTCACAAACCCGTGTCCCCGATGGCTACAGAAAGTGTCCCGGACAGGTGTCGAGCCTTCCGTACGCTTCTTTACCGCGTGTGCCTCAGCTGCTGACAACCTACCCCGGGCAGTTGCTGCAGCCTTCAGAGACACACCGATACTGTGAACCAATGACACCGGCTTAGCGGGAGTGTTACTAGGGCACTCACGTGAATAATGGCCTAGCTTCTGACATTTGTAACATTTCACATCCCCAATGGGCTTCTTCCCTTGTGCGGGCGAAGAAGGGGCCTGACCTTTAGTAAACGGGAGAGGCTTGTGTTTGTAGGTGTTATTAGGTGCAATGCTTTTAGTGTGGTTATGTGTGTCATAGGATTTGTTATTATCGAAAACTCTGGTGGGTGGGGTATAGCGCCCCTTCTGCCCTGACTCAGCCCTCTGAGCGGCACCGCAACCACGAATCAATGATAATCTGAGGTCTGCCATCTTGGCAGCCTCCTCTACTGTCTTGGGACATTTTTCCTTAATGTTCAGCGTTAGATCGGTTCCAGTACATGTGTAAAACTGTTCCAGATAGAAAAGTTGCTTAATTTCCTCAGCCGACTCTGCGTGCTCGGACCGAAACCAGTTATTACATGCATCTGTTAAGTCCCGTGCGTGCTCCATAAAACTGAAGTCGCTCTTCTTATTCACGCCACGGAACTTCAATCTATAAGTTTCGGGTTGCAGTTCGTAGGCCCGGAGCACAGCCTCCTTCACCAGTCCATACACGACACTCTCGTCCAGTGACAGTGCATCGTAGGCTTTCAACCCCTTACCCACTAGACGTGATGAAACTAATGCTGCCCATTTAACCTCCGGCCAGTCATACTCACGACACTTCTTTTCGAAACGAGCAAAAAACTCAGTCACTGCTGTCTCATCAAATGCGGGTACTAACTTAATTAAATGCGAAAGTGAGTCTGTAACCCGGTGCCCACCACCGAGATGACGCCCCGTGGTCTCTACTCTAGACTTCTCGACATCCATTTCAGCCTGGTACAGTCAGGACCCCCAATACACGATTCCACAATGCGCGAAAACCCTAATACACGAGTTACCCCTCGAAAATAACATTAATTAATTAAACATTAATTACGCGAGGTGGTACCACAATACACGAATCGAGAGCTAAGAAGGGGCCAAATCCGCTATTCCCGCTTGATACGCGAGCACGTCTACGTTTCGCGAGGCCCAGGAGTAGCTCTGAAAAAAGAAGAAGACGGGCATACGCCTGCCTTCCCTCCCGCTTACCCTCCCTCCCTCCCTCCCACAGTCCCGCTCAAGCGCTCATAGCCGTGCGGAGTGACCAAACGTTTGTAGTGCCTGCCACTTTTTTCGCCATGCCACGCCAATATAAGAAGATAACACACAAAATGAAGGTGGAAGTGTTGGATCGCAAGAAAAAAGGAGAAGGAAACTGTGCAATAGGCTTGTCAGAGTAAACTGTTCGTACGATTTGGTCAGGGAGGGAGAAGTTGGAGAAAATCGTGAAGTCCTACGGTCCTAGTCCTAGCCTATCTACTACTAATTTTAAGGTAAGGTTTCATATTTTTATTCATTGTTCTTATTATATATAAGATATAGACTGTACTGTAGAGCCAAAAATGTCGAAAATAAGGCCAAAAATTTCGAAAATAGGCCATAATTGAGAGACGTCACCCAATCTAATTATTCCCATTTAAAGTTAGTTCCACAATACACGAATTCACAATACGCGATGCCTCCTGTCACCCCTATTCTCGCGAATTGGGGGTCCTGACTGTACCTGGTTGCATCCTCATTGGCTTGGATTCTAGCAACCTCTATGCGTTCTATACTAGCCTGTTGTATCTGAGTCTCCTGCAGCTTAATCCGTTCTATACTAGCCTGTTGTATCTGAGTCTCCTGCAGCTTAATCCGTTCTATACTAGCCTGTTGACTCTCTCGCAACTTAAGCTTAGCTAGTTCTAGCTGAAATAACATCTCAGGAGACAGGCCTGGGGGGGGAGAGCACAAAATGGGGGATCCACACCGAGACGTGTTTACGGGTAAGCCAGCTTGCCATTGAGAACCCTCCTGCTGCATCGTGCTAAGACTCGCTGGCTGAGGGCCCAGCTCAGGGGTAGAGTGGAATGGAGGCTTGGAGGGAACCCCCCAAGACCCCACTCCACCCACCGCCCCATCGCCATCACCCAACAAACATGCCACCAAATTCTTCTTGGGCCAACTGTCAGGACAGTCCCGCCCCAAAACCGTGGCTAAACAGCGAAGACCGTAACAATCAATAGCCTGCAGGCGCTGTTCGGTCAAAGGTGTCTGCAAAAATGCCCGGGCATCCCTCTCTCCACTTATAACACTCCCCTCCCTAAATATCTGCTGTACTTGCTGGTCACTAGGCTGTACCGTGTTATCCTCCCCCGTAAATGATGAGTCATTAGACATAGTGCTGGTTATACAATTGCTGTTCATAAAAAAAAAAAGTGCTTATTACTAATTGCAGTCTCGACTCACAAAATGTTAAAGATGCTTGAATGACTCTACTCTAGACACCTAACGAAACAATCTGCAAGTCCACCAATACAATAATGACACAATAAAAATTCCTCCAATATGCAAGAAAATTCTAGCCAGCTCTACTAGGTAGCATAGAATAGTTCTCCAAAAAAACATGTGATAGGATACTACTGAATCTTGTGCAAGGTCGCCATTTTGTTACGGCTGGATCGGCAATACATATTCGGGATTCTTGATCGTAGGACAGAAATGGCTTAAGTGACAACGACACGCTCGATTCCAGTCCCAAATACTATATGCTCCAGACAACAAAAGCACCAACGCCCTACAGAGTTATCGTCTACGGTAACGAGGTACCTTAACTCGGCGAAAGTGTACAACAGGGGTAGGCTATGAGGCTAAACTCCCTCAGACATTTATAGGTTACGTTATTACTAAAGAAATGCAATACTCAAGAAACTACGTTAATATTAAGCCTCTAATAATGTAGAATAGAAGCAGGCTAAAGGTATGACAGTGAAATGCTAAATGACAAATGTACACGCCTATTTGAAAGCGCGTGCACTACACTAACTGTCCCCTACTAACATGCACTAGCATGTAGCATACAAGATGTTCATGATCCAGTAGATACCTAATAATACACATGGGAGGAACATAAATAGTAGTCACTTATTATAATAATGAATCTATACTTGGAATAACTAAAAGGTTGCAGGCAACAGTACTGCGCCGGTAGCCTACTACCGCATAGGCTACTTCGCTTCTCTCACTCTGTCTCCCCTCCGAGCCCGTATGCGCCCTACGCAACAGAACTCCGGACACAGCAGCAAAACGACAGTGCAGTTAATTGATACATGAAAGTATTAATAGTGTTGTCTTGTGTGTGAGTAATGTGTATTGTAAAGTGTTACATACATATACTTAAAGAGAGCTGCAATGCATAGTAAAATAAAGATATATCCCACTCATCATCCCCATGTGTTCTAGCTAGCAGGCCAAGTCACAGGAACAACGAGTCCCAGCACCGAAAGCGAGAACCCAGGAAAAGACTGTAGAGAACACCAGGACAGATAAATTACGTTACTCTACTATACCGGCACTACGAGCAAGCTGTAGTCTCGGGTGCTACACTCGCTCCTGGCTCGGTATGCAAATCAAGGCTAAGTCCTCGTCCCTCTACAGACAACTCCTGGGCATGGTCGGGCTCTTACACATGGCACCAGTCTAGTCACAAATGGGATGATGAGCGGGGCATATAACTCATGAACATGTAGAACGTTCACCAACTATCCTCATCAAGAAGATCGCTGTTCACATTAACCCCTTCAATCTAATACATGTAAATATATGCTTGTCCTAAGAGTAATACGAGAGGTGAGTGCTGAAACTCCTTTAGGACCTCAAGGGAAGGTTATGCATTTAAATAGAGAGAAGAATGAAATGAGAGTAATGTCGTCAGAGAGAAAGAGTGCAACAACGAGAAGTTGGGAGAGAGGGCAAGGGATGTTAGAATCTCAAAGGTTCTAGGCAACCTGATCATGGAACACGCAGCGAGCCTCCAGGCAATGTGCTGTACGACAATATGGGCAGCCCAGGCAGCGTAGGCAGGCAGCAATGGACTACCAACCCTATCGCGCCTAGCTATAAGCGCAAGGCTGCCAACCAGTCCATACGTCTGGCAACCCACCCGGCCATGCTACCCTCCTGCTCTGAAGCCCAACTCACTCTCTCTCTCTGAACTCCCATTGCCTTATCTATCAACTTCTCTATTGATACTACATATTAAATGGAAGGTCTCGACATGGCTTAAAACAAAACCCACCACTGGTTAGCACATGACGAGACCTTTGCAGAGATACAAAGAACATAGTTATAAGTTGTCACACTCAATATACATAGCGGCTGACGGTAGCCAGATCACGGGCGGTACATTCGAGTACCAAGGAGTACAATCAGGTTGCGTTGCAACGCACTGGGTGCGTCACAACACGTATCTTTTGCCGGTCAGTCATCTAGAGTCAGAAACTTTCCAAACGGAGTCCCACAAGGATCCGTCCTATCGCCCGCACTCTTCAATCTGTACAAGTGTACATGCACGATATAACTACACCCAATACGCCCCAAATAAACTTAGCCTCCTATGCAGATGACATAACACTCACATGCACACACCATGACCCAAAAAGAGCAACAGATCTCCTTCAACCCTATCTCAACACACTACATGGCTGGTGCACTACAAACAGACTTAATCTAGCCCCAGCCAAATCCACCGCAACCCTGCTCACACGCTGGACAGGAGAACACGAATATATCCCTCAACTCACCATAAACAACACACCCCTAACACATACACACACACCCAAAATCCTAGGAGTAACATATGATACTCATATGATATTCAAACAGCACACCACAAACATTAAAAAGAAACTGACACCCATACTTAACACCCTCAGGTCACTTGCTCACACAAAATTTGGACACAACAAAGAAACTACCACCACAGTATATAAACAATACATCAGATCAGTGATGGAATACGCAAGCCCAGCCTGGGCTTCTAACCTAGCTGAAACACATCATAAGACCTTACAGACTATTCAAAACAAAGCCCTGAAGATCATTACAGGCTGCACAGCTACTGCACCCGCAGATCACCTACATCAGGAAACCAAAATCCTCAAAGTCAAAGACCATCTGGACATGAGAGGCACACAATTCCTGGCAGCAGCCTCCACGAACCAGGACCACCCACTAAACTACATGGCAACACACCCACAGACACCAAGAAATATCAAAACAACACCCAGTACACGGTATCACACACAATTACTGTCCTCTCTCCCTCCCTGCCCACCCCGAACCAACTTCCAGAAGCACATCCATACTCATATCTCTCGCCGATCCATCCACTCACTCACAGACAACACGCAGCTGCAAGCACGACCTCCCGAAATCCATCCTTTCGAATCCTCCCTTCCTCGCGAGGACAGAGTCCACCTGGCCAGGCTGAGATGCGGACACCGTCCAGCTCTCCTGAGCTATCAGAAGAGACTGGATTACTCCGCTGTCGATGCCTGCCCGGGATGTAACACAGCACCCCATACCATTAAACACATCATAGAAGACTGCATTTCACACAACCACTTATGCCAACAACACAATCTACACTCAATGAGAGCTCTGTGGGAAAGCCCGATCGTGGCCATGGCCTTCTTCAGGGACTCGGGGCTGTTCGGCCAGGCAGCTTAGGGAACAACAACAACAACTTCAGATGAAACGGCGCGGAGCGCACATTGAACATCTGTAAAAAAGTTTAATAAAAAATTAATTTCTTGCACTTTTGAGTTCAATTTTTTAGTACAGAAACTTGAAAATATTAGCTTTCAGGAAATATAAATTGTGTTTTGATATCCTCCATAGTTATTAACCCGTGGAGCCCCGGCTAGTTTTGTAATGTTTGTTCACCAGAACCCGGCCGGTTTTCAAAAAATGGTTTTATTCCAGAAACAATAGCGAATGGGTTAGGAATGAAGAAAAACCACGAAAACCGCTCAAAAAGCTTTAAAAATGGTCCTACAGAGCCCCCGAAAATGTATTTTACAAGAGTAAAAAATTGAAGGCAATTACCCCAAAAAAACAGGTTATTGCACGCTCACGCGCACGCACGTGGACTTTGAGAGTTTTCAACCATCGGCACGGTTGCGTGGGATACGTACACAGTTCCCATACAAATCTGAGCCCTCTTGAGTGGCTACACCTGAGGTTACGGTCGGCGCAATTAGGGTGACGCGTCAGGCGCGTCTCTGGGGCTGTGCGTTACATACATCGCCGACGCGTCAGACGCGTCGCTGGGGCTGTACGGGTTAAGATATAAAGTGTCGTAATGTGACATATACTTTTGGAACACCCTGTATACTGTATATCTATATCTATATCTACAGTTGGTCCTCCGGTAACGCGGCTAATGTGTTCCCGTGTTACCAAAAAACGCGTTACCGAATCCATATGTTTACATGTTAAAGGTACAGTACTGTACCTTGGTGTTCTGGGGATTTCCACAAAGTCCACTTTTTCTCCATAGAAGCCTATGTAATAATAATTAAATCAATTATAAAGGTTATTTGACATGTACAATGAGTTGATTTGCCCATTGAAACAACTCTTACCTCTGAATAAATATTTCGTTTGGGCTAGGCAGCTAGGCTAGTTAACCCGGCAAGCGCGATAGGCCTCACGGAAGGCTTCCTATAGGGAACGCGATAGGCCTCACGGAAGCAGGACCATAAAAAAAGCTTTCCAAAAAAAAAAAGGGCCTATCAAAAAAAAAAAATTTGTCTCTAGGTGAGATAATTCCCCTCCAGTACTCATCCATGTAAATCTCACCCACCCCCCTCCCCTCCTTCCCCACCTTATTCCCCCCTCCCTCCCCTCCTCAATTATCACCTATTTTCCCTCTTATTATCATCATTTATCGGTTATTTTTCTCTCCCGCGATAATGTAGCACAAGTGGGTTGCAGAAAAGATCGATATGTACCACACACACACCAGCCCAGACCGCCCCGCCGCCCTCAGTTACCTCACAGACAGCGAGAGAGGAGGGTTGACTGCAGCTCTCTCTCGCCTGACATTACGACCGGGTGGCCAATATCTTCGGTTTTCACCACCCAAATGCTTTTCCCACTTATTTTAGCACTCTTGAAGGTTCATATATACATCATATATGTAAAATAAAAGCATACCGAAAACAAATAATGGTCTATATTGTAAATATAACGAATTCTGTCAGAATCCAAGGCTAGAAATACACAAATAACTACCCTAGCTCCTAGGGCTATTTAGCGCTTAACAGGTTAAGGAGAGAGTCACAGCAGTAGCCGACATTTTTCGATCGAAGCTCTGAAATCCCGCCATAATATTTCTCACCTCACACAATAACTACACATTTTAGAATGGTCTACTCTTCACTCAACGCACAGCAACGACCATATCTACCTCTGGTATGCATAACAATTTGGTTAGGCCATTTATTTGCAGAGATATGAGCATTGGTAAATGGCGAAAATCGGAACTTCGGAATTCCCGCATAACTCGCCGTCTTATTATTTCTCACCTCACACAATAACTACACAATGTAGGGTGTTCTAGTCTTAACCCAACGCACAGCAACGATCATATCTACCTCTGGTAGGCATAAACACTTGGTTAGGCCATTTATTTGCAGAGATGTGAGCATCGGTAAATTACGAAAGTCGGGAGTAAAGATTCGGCGACCGAGATAGCCTAGCCAAGTTTTCCACACAATGACAACACACACACACACTCACTCGACAGCCAAACAATAACATAAGTGTGTTTCGGTAATTATTCTCACCTCCCATATTCCCTCGGGGTGGAGGAAATTACAAGTGGGGTACCTCAGGGATCTGTGATGGGACCACTGCTGTTCGTTATATTTATCAACGACTTACCTGAAGTTATAACTAATGGAAGTGAGGTATACCTGTATGCGGATGGCACTAACCTGTATAGAAGAGTGAGGAGTAAGGAAGATGTGGGTTTGCTTCAAGATGTGGAGGGCATGAAGGGATGGTCTGAGCATTGGTTAACCCTTCCTACCCGGGCTGCCTTTGGTAAGGACAGCACGAAAGAAGGGCAGCTACCCGGTATGCCTTATCTAAGGCATGAGCTTAATAGCCTAATTAAGCTTGGTCCGAACGCCGTACGTACGACCTATGTCAACAAACCCAAGCGTTCGTCACCGCACCTCCCAAAACAAGAAGGAGAAGACTCCTCAATGTTATTGTTCTGACGTCATGACGAAATTAGTGTCTAAAATGCCCCCATATTGGCAACATCTCTGCAATATTGGCTCCACTGAAATCGTCATCACAACTGAACCAGTTGACTTACAGAGCTCTACTAAATGCCAAAATACAGATTGAAAACCGCACTACGATTATAGATGAGTGGGAAAGTTCTAGCAGTGAAAATAAACATAAATACGGTAGCCTAGGCCTAGACGTTTTTCGGCCATATCGCCCGGGTAGGGGCGACCGTCATTAGCTAAGACAGCCCGGGGAGGAAGGGTTAATGCCTTTTCATCCAAAAAAATGCAAGTACATACGGATTGGGACAAGCAAGATAGACAAGGTAGGATACAGTATGTATGAAGCGATGGAGGAAGTGAATGCAGAAAAGGATATAGGAGTAGTGATAGACAATAAGTTAAATTTCTCAGAACATTTAGCGGAAAAGATAAACAAAGCCAATAGAATTGTAGGGCTGATAAGGAGGACATTTGTGTCACTTGACGAAGAAATCTTCAGGAATCTCTATACAGTGCTGGTTAGGCCGCACCTGGAATATGCAAACCAGGTGTGGGCTCCATATATGGTAAAGGATATAGAAGCAGTGGAGAAAGTGCAGAGGAGAGCTAGCAAGCTAGTACCAACGTTGAAGAACGCGGGCTATGAGCAGAGGTTGAGGACACTGGGGCTTCCGACACTGGCATATAGGAGAAAGAGAGGGGATATGATAGAGACTTTTAAGATAGTGTCAGGAAAGTACGATGAGGATGTGTGTGAAGGTATCTTCTTGATGCGGGAGGGAACAAGAACGAGAGGACACTCTTAAGAAAATTTACAAAGAAAGAAATAGGCTTGAGAAGGCAAAGAACTCATTTTGTGATAGAGTGGTAAATGAGTGGAACGCACTGCCCCAGTATGTAGTCGATTCCGAATCAATAAGGGAGTTTGAAAGTGATCTTGATAAAGCATGGGGAAGACAAGATTTGAAGTTTGATTATAAAACAAAAATACAGAATAGTAAAAATGTTGCGTCTGCTACCGCCGCCGCCAACACCGTGAACGACCGCAGCAGTGCAAGTACTGGTACTGAGCTGGATACACAGGCCTAGTTTGCCTTTTTCCAGAGGATCTACTGTAAGAAACTGTAAGAATATTAACTACACAATGTGGAGTGTTCTAGTCTTCACCCAATGCACGGGAACGATCATATCTACCTCCGGTATGCATAAAAACTTGGTTAGGCCATATGTTTGCAGAGATATGAGCATCGGTAAATGACGAAAATCGGAACTTCGGAATTCCCGCCTAACTCGCCGTCTTATATTTCTCACCTCACACAATAACTACACAATGTAGGGTGTTTCAGTCTTCACCCAATGCACAGCAATGATCATATCTACCTCTGGTAGGCTAAAACACTTGGTTAGGCCATATATTTGCAGAGATATGAGCATCGGTAAATTACGAAAGTTGGGAGTAAAGGTTCGGCGCCCAGCTGGACCCCGCGCCAGTGTAAGTATTGACCGTGTTAGCAACATTTTGGATATTTGAGGTGTACCGCATGCCACCAAAACCGCATTTCCAAAATACGCGTTACCAGAGGACCAACTGTATATATATACAGTCAGTCCCCCTGAAACACGTATCCTCAGTCCGCGTTTACCCTCTTCCGCGCCGAGGGGGCAAAAAGGTACTCAAAATCCCTGAAACACGTATTGACCCCACAATACACAAATCACGGTTGAAGAGTGGTGTAAAAATGCTGTTTTTTGTATTCCGCGCCACCCCCCCTCCCTACTCCACGCGCACACCCCTCGGCGCCAGGAAGACGGTGACGTCACAAGGGCATTGTGGGAGACGCTTCCAGGCTTCCTTCTCAGTCCCGATATCCTTAAGTGTTCGTGACTTGACCCAATTATTGTGTAACATCCGCCTTCCTACATCCTTCAACAACTTCAAAATGCCAAGGAAGAATAAACTGGTGAAGGTGCTACTGCGATCGGGAAATCCATAGGTTTATCCGGGGACGGGGCAGCCTAGGCCTAGCTGAACTCGCCCTGTCGCAGGGTTCTGCCTCAGAGCCCCCACTCTTCTCACCTACTTATAGCATTTAATTTTAACCCTCCAGCCCCGGCTATGTATTATATATATATTCCTCGAAACCCGGGTGTTTTGGACGAAAAACGTCTAGGCTAGGCTACCGTATATTCGTTAATCAGACTGCTTCCCGCATTCCCGCGCATCCCCAAGCGTAGCTGTGTTATTTACCTGTAGAATGGCATTAAGTAGAGCTCTCTAAGTCAACTGGTTGAGCTGTGATGATGATTTCATTGGAGATAACTTTATGGCCAAAACAGCCACTTTACACCACTTTTCGATACTTAACAACAACATACAGGCACACACGAACAAGCGACGCTCTCCTTCTTGTGGCCGGAGATGCGGGGCGTCGGTCCAGCCGGCTGTTGTTTACATGCGTCGGACCGACGCCTCGCACACGAAGCTCATAGGCTTTCAACCACTGGGCGTTCAAGAGGCCTTCCGGGTACCTGTTATATGCTTTTTTTATGGGCGTTAAAGAGCCCTTCCGTGGTGAGAGGGTTAATGTAAGGCATGACTTTAGTTTGTTTCTATTATTGTGTATGCTTGATTGTCCAATTAGTATTGATTTTGATCAAAAATTACCATCAAATGTGTTTGGAAATGCGGGCTACCGCCCATATGTATTTTTCTCCATAAGTTATGTTATCCCTAATGCGCGAATTCCCAATACACGTCGTGTAATGCCGCCCATATAGACGCGGATTGGGGGGACTGACTGTATATATATACAGTATATATTGAGAATATATCACAAATACACGTGAGCCACTAAATGTTTCTAGTCTCTCAGTGGGGATCGAACCATCGACCATCAGAACGATAGCCGACGCTTAATCAATTACACCAATGCCGTGGTGTAATTGATTAAGCGTCGGCTATCGTTCTGATGGTCGATGGTTCGATCCCCACTGAGAGACTAGAAACATATATATATATATATATATATATATATATATATATATACTGTATTGGCCAGTCTCTAAACGCCATCAGCTGCTCTGTTCTTTCATCTGATGAACTAACCGAGATTCATAACAGGGTACAGTAAAAGTCCTGTAATCCGAATAGCAGGGGACCGGGCCTCGTTCCGATTACCGGATTTTTCGGATTATTGGAATTTACCCCTATGAACCTGTGTATTAATGGCCTGACGAAAACCTGAACACAATATAGGCTATGCATATGCACAATATAACGCTATACATCCAATATGACACATAATGGTAAACTTTTAAAGTGATTTCATGAACATATGATATGTGTGTGTACCATTATGTGTTATTTGGGTGGGTTTTGGGTGGCCTAATGCCTCAAAAAGGGGACTTTGGGACTTTTTGAAATTCGGACGATCGGGTGAATTCGGATTTGGCCTCATTTAAAAAAAATCGGACTATTGGGAGATTCCATTATCGGTCGTCGGATTATCGGACTTTTACTGTACTTCAATCTGTCTTTGATCATCATTTTATTGTGCATGATGATTCACCTTGGTACGGCCCACCAGTTAACTCTCTCCGCAGACAACGTAGGAGAGCAGAACGAAAGTGGCGCTTGCAACGAACGGAGGAAACTCGACTGGAATATATATCGGCAAGAAAAGATGTACAGTAAAAGTCCGTTAATCCGACGACCGATGATTCGAATCTCCCAATAGTCCGAATTTTTCAATTTGAGGCCAAATCCGAATTCACCCGATGGTCCGAATTTCAAGAAGTCCCAAAGTCCCCTTTTTGAGGCATTAGGCCACTCAAATGACACATAATGGAGCACACACATATCATATGTTCATGAATTCACTTTAAAAGTTTACCATTGTCATTGTAGCCTATTACCTACTTCAAAACATTCAGATTAATGGTCAAAGGAAGCTACTGATATAAACGTAAACACCTTCTTCTTCTTCTTCTTCCACATCGTCTGCTAGAGAGTTTGTTTTGCTCTTGAACGCATCCTTGGGACGCTCCGATGCGCTACTGGCTTGCACCGCATTTTCTGCAAGCGCATTCAGTCTTGAGCTTGAAAACGCACCTTTGGATGTATTAGCCTTGAGCTTGAAAACGCACCTTTGGACGTTCCGATACGCTACTATTTATAGTTCAGTGATCGGAGCGTCCCAAGGGTGCTTTCAAGACAACAAGACAAGGGTGCTTTCAATACAATATAATATAACAGAGCACATCACAAAAGGAAAATCACAAAAGGAAAATTACAAGAACTTCTCAGGGAAGTGCCGTTGTTAAGGCATTACTTCCCGAACCACATCTGATCTTAAAGAGCAAGACAAACTCGCTAGTAGACGGAAGAAGAAGAAGACGTTTATATCAGCAGATTCCTTTGACCATTAATCTGAATGTTTTGAAGGTAGGTAATAGGCTACAATGACAATGGTAAACTTTTGAAGTGATTTCATGAACATATGATATGTGTGTGTGCACCATTGTGTCATTTGGGTGGCCTAATGTCTCGATGTTTTCGTCATACACAGGTTCATAGGGGTAAAGTCCGATAATCCGAAAAATCCACTAATCCGAACGAGGGCCGGTCCGCTGCCCTTCGGATTAACGGAAGTTTACTGTACTGTAGTCTGTGCAGTGAAAGCTGAAAAGTCTAAGTACAGTAAAAGTCCGTTAATCCGACGACCGATGATTCGAATCTCCCAATAGTCCGAATTTTTCAATTTGAGGCCAAATCCGAATTCTGCCAATGGTCCGAATTTCAAGAAGTCCCAAAGTCCCCTTTTTGAGGCATTAGGCCACTCAAATGACACATAATGGAGCACACACATATCATATGTTCATGAATTCACTTTAAAAGTTTACCATTGTCATTGTAGCCTATTACCTACTTCAAAACATTCAGATTAATGGTCAAAGGAAGCTACTGATATAAACGTAAACACCTTCTTCTTCTTCTTCTTCTTCCACATCGTCTGCTAGAGAGTTTGTTTTGCTCTTGAACGCATCCTTGGGACGCTCCGATGCGCTACTGGCTTGCACCGCATTTTCTGCAAGCACATTCAGTCTTGAGCTTGAAAATGCACCTTTGGACGTTCCGATACGCTACTATTTATAGTTCAGTGATCGGAGCGGCCCAAGGGTGCTTTCAAGACAACAAGACAAGGGTGCTTTCAATACAATATAATATAACAGAATACATCACAAAAGGAAAATCACAAAAGGAAAATTACAAGAACTTCTCAGGGAGGTGCCGTTGTTAAGGCATTACTTCCCGAACCACATCTGATCTTAAAGAGCAAGACAAACTCGCTAGTTGACGGAAGAAGAAGAAGACGTTTATATCAGCAGATTCCTTTGACCATTAATCTGAATGTTTTGAAGTAGGTAATAGGCTACAATGACAATGGTAAACTTTTGAAGTGATTTCATGAACATATGATATGTGTGTGTGCACCATTGTGTCATTTGGGTGGCCTAATGTCTCGATGTTTTCATCATACACAGGTTCATAGGGGTAAAGTCCGATAATCCGAAAAATCCACTAATCCGAACGAGGGCCGGTCCGCTGCCCTTCGGATTAACGGAAGTTTACTGTATTATCAAAACGGAGTCGATTCCTGTGGCATTGATCAAAAGAAGCTTGCTGAGGTTGTAAATGGTTTGTTGGGTCGGAAGAACATGGCTCCCTGTCCTGCCTCCGTGCCAAGCGCTCGACTGGCCTCTGATTTTTCTTCATTTTTCACGACTAAGATAACACGCATTAGAAATGAGTTAGATAATACATTGATCAATAACGAGTTTTCAGTGGATTTCCAACCTCCACATGTAATTAATTGTATCCTTTCATCATTCCATCCAGTGGACACAAGTAAAATTATTAGTTATGTTAGAGACATGAATAAAACTTTCTGCAAGCTTGATCCTATTAATGTATCCAAGATGTCATTTGTCTATCTGCATGTCGCAGATTTCATCTGTGAAATTGTAAACAGATGCTTCATGGAGGGTAACTTTGTTCAATCTGAGAAACAAGCTCTATTGGTGCCTCTTCTAAAGAAACCTGGACTTGATGCTGGGGATATGTCAAATTACCGACCTGTAACCTGTTTCCAACTTGTCATTTCTTTCAAAAAATAATTGAGCGGGCCATACTTGATCAATTGTTACCATTGCTTGAACAGAACAAAGCTGTTCCTCTTGCTCAGTCTGCATATAGGAAATACCATTCAACTGAGACCTCTTTATGCAAGATTCAGAATGACTTGGTGGAAAACACATGCAACAGGAAGGCGTCTCTCTTGGTTTTGTTGGATCTTTCTGCGGCCTTCGATACAGTGGACCATGACCTACTGTTAAAAGATCTGCACTCTTATGGTGTTCGTGAAAAAGCACACTTGCTCCTCAAATCATATTTATCAGATAGATTTCAGCGTGTGGTGATTGGCCATACCATCTCTGACCATCTGTTGTTTGGAGTTCCTCAGGGATCGGTTCTGGGACCGATCCTCTTTATAGTTTACACTAGCAGCTTGGCATCCTTGCTAAATGCTCATGGTGTTGCCTATCACTTTTACGCTGATGACACTCAGTTGTATGTGAAGATAGAAAACATTAATGATACCAAGACCAAAATGGAATCTTTATTGTATGACATTAAGGTCTGGATGGCAAAGCGGAAACTCAAACTGAATGAGAACAAAACAGAGATCATTACCATTTATGGAAATAGAAGGGGAAATGATGCTGAAAATGTAGTGACTCTGGATATAGGAAGTTCTCAACTTCACCCAGTAAGCTCAGTGCGAAACCTTGCAGTATACTTTAACTCTAAATTGAACTATGAGAAACATATCAATCAAGTCATCAAAATTTGTAATCTCCAAATCAGAAACTTGTATTCAGTGAGACGGTTTCTTAACAAGCGCTGTCTTCTAACATTGGTTCACTCAATTGTCCTGTCACGTGTGTAGTGTGCAAAGGTGAGCTTGTGTTAAGTGATGATCCTGTGGCTGTGAATTTTGGAAATGAGTCTTTGGGAGTGGTGAACAAGTTTTGTTACCTAGGAGATACCATCTCTGCCGGTGGTGGGGCCGAGGCTGCCACTGTTGCTAGAATTAGGTGTGGCTGGGGGAAGTTCAGAGAATTGATGCCAATCCTGACCATGAAAAGAATGCCTCTCCCCCTGATGGGAAAGGTGTATGCCTCATGTGTTAGAAGTGCAATGACGTATGCCTCAGAAACATGGGCCGTTAAAGTAGAGGATGTCAACAGAATGGAGCGTAATGAGATGAGAATGGTGAGATGGATGTGTGGGGCCAGGCTACAGGATAGAATAACAAATGTTGAGCTGAGGAGACGTTTAGGTATAAAAGAGTATTAGTGAGGTGATGCGTACAAGTAGACTGGGATGGTATGGACATGTGGAGAGAATGGATGAACAAAATTGGGTGAAAAAATGCAGGTCTGTGATTGTGGAGGGAGCTGCACCAAGGAAGACCTGGGATCGGACTATACGCGCCGATCTCAAATCCAAGAACTTGACAAGTGAAGCAGCCCTTAACAGGGTTGCCTGGAACGCCGCCATTAGGACAAGAGACTGAAACTGCACTTATGTGTGGAACACTCAGTCTTAAAATGTTATGTATGTATGTATGTAATGCCTTATTGGTTGGCCTTCCTAATTACTTGCTACAAAAAGTTCAGTCCATACTAAATAGAACAGCAAGGGTCATATTTGATCTACCTCCAAGAACTCTCACTTCTTCATATTTGATAGAGCTGCACTGGTTGCCAGTTAAAGCTAGGAGAGAGTTTAAGTTGTCTTACGACTTTTAAGGCACTTATGTTTGGTGAACCTAAAAGTATCTTGCTGACCTCTTGAGATGCCCTTTGGCACATTCTGGTGCGATCCTGAGAAGCAGTGATGATGTGCTGTGTTTTGATGAACCGGTAGCTATCCAGCAGTCCTCTTTCTCTGATTGGTCCTTTTCTTTCGTGGCTCCTAGGTTATATAATGAATTGCCTTTATCAATTAGACTGCTGAACTCCATAGACTCTTTCAAAAAAAGTTGAAAACCTTTCTCTTCTGTAGGAGTTATGATCTTACAAGTGGCACAGTGACAGGTCGTTACAGACTAACTGCTGCCATGTTAAATAAGCTGCATTTTGTGTTACCACCACTGATAAGCCATTGGGCTTTTGGCAGAAAATGCCAAAAATTATCAGTGATATCCGAGACAATGTTTACATACAGTGTTCTCATCGTCCAGCATAATACTGCTTCATATTCATCAGCCAACTTAAAATAGCCCTATAAATATTTAATTATCACTAGAACAATAGACTATACCATGTAGGAAGTCTTCTGGAGAAATAGGGCAAATTTAGACAAAAATGCAAGATAAACTAAATCACAAATGTATGCTAGAATAGTATTGACAAATCGCTAGATAGTCACCAGACACGAAACACTTGTATGTCACTAGAAAACATATGTTGAAGTATCTAGAATAATCTTTAACAATCGAAACATCTCTCCAATTCCTTAAAATAGGGAAACTAACTTGAATATCGCTAGAATTCATCACATCTTGATGTCGCTAGATACCTTTACCTTTGGATACCTTTGGATGTGTTCGCCGCTCCTCTAGCGGCACCAAGGAGCGCGACGCCCCTCGTTATGGGTGGTGATTTGGTGCAGTAGACTGAAGCGACAGCTCGCTCCCTTGCGAGGATGGGCTCGTCTGGCACTTTTTGCAGTTCGACATCTAGGGCTCTCTTGAAGTTGTCTAACGAGATGTCCCTCATGTCTCTTACTCGCCGTGGGAGTTTGTTGAAGAGACATGGGCCTCTGTGTGATAACCAGCCCTCTCGCAGAGAGCCCATAGCACCCCTGTTATTCATCCGGGGGATTTCGCATTCCCAGCCTCTCCTATCACTGAATTTCATGACTATCGGAGTATGTAGGTTTGGTACTAAACCCTCTGCGATTTTCCATGTGTATATTATTAGGTAACGTTCTCTTCTACGTTCCAGTGAGTACAGATTCAGTGCTCTTAAACGCTCCCAATAGTGTAGATGTTTTATCGAACTTATATGCGAAGTGAAATTTCTTTGTACACTCTCTTGTCGTGATGGAAGTGATTCGCTGGATCTAGCGGTAGCCGCTACATTGGCAACATCGTACCAAGAACCTTCATTCCGTTATAATGATCAAGGTCAGATTTCGAAACTATTACAATTATTTCAAAGTTCAGAGATCATCAGATCGGTTTGGAAGTCGATGTACACAATTTCAGTTCCATTAGTTTAAGAAACATTCACATAATATGCTACTTAGAGGGTTTAATAAAGAAGCATTCCTCTCCTGGCATCGTATAAGCGAACGCAAGCTGTTTTTTTTTGTTTTTTTTTAAGAACGTCAACAAACGCTTCGTATATTTGGGTTTGGTGAACCTTTTGGGGTTCCTTGTTATACATTAGACCATATTTATATTTTGCACACTCTTATAAGTATAAACACTTACTTGTTAACCTCTGAAGTGCACACGGGGGTAAATGAAAACGTCCCCCTGTGCTGACGTATTTGAGGTTTTTCGTCACTAAAATATTCATTGTACCATTAATAGCATTAATAATTATCCATATGCGCCTATTATGGGTTGATTATAAAGGTATTAACCTGAAACAACAATAAAACGAGTGAAAACAGCGTTTGGATGGTCAAAATCGGAGATATAGCCCGCGAGTTGTATAATCTATGGGTGAGGCAAACTCCTTTCCCGCCAATTTCCCCCAAGGCCACTGAGACACAGTCGATCGATACTCTCTCTCTCTCTCTTGCACTCGATGGCCATCAGTGATGACAACACCCTGCTTGCAACTCGCTAATGTTAGCACGAAAATATACCTCAGAATAAGGGAATAATAGGGAAAATAGGTGATAACTGAGGAATAGGAGGAAAGTGGGGAAGGAGGGGAGGTAGAGGACTGAGATTTTGCATGGCCCAGGGGCCAAAAAAAAAAAATAAAAAAAAAAAAAAAAAAATAAAAAAAAAAATTTTTTTCGATGTAAAAAGTTGATTTTTAGTTTTACTTACTCCAGAGAGTCTTCCCGCAGTCCGCCGGCCGAACTCTAAAGAGTCTTCCCGCAGTTCCCAGGTTAAGAGATCATCCGGGTTCCTGTTACATGCTTTTTTATGGGCGTTCAAGAGCCCATCCGGGAACGGAGGGTTAAAGAATGGTCCTACAGAGCCCCCGAAAACATATTTTACAAGAGTAAAAAATTGAAGGCAATTACCCCAAAAAACCAGGTTATTGCGCGCTCACGCGCACGCACGTGGACTTTGAGAGTTTTCAACCATCGGCACGGTTGCGTGGGATACGTACACAGTTCCCATACAAATCTGAGCCCTCTTGAGTGGCTACACCTGAGGTTACGGTCGGCGCAATTAGGGTGACGCGTCAGACGCGTCTCTGGGGCTGTGCGTTACATACATCGCCGACGCGTCAGACACGTTGCTGGGGCTGTACGGGTTAAGAAACTCCCAAAATGAAAACAAAAAAATCAAGTTTTGGCAAAAGTTGTTGGATGGTACATGGGATAGAAAATGAACTTACCCAGTAAGCTCATTATCCATTATCCAACAATTAAGCAACATTAAAGATTTTAGCCTAACTTACCAACCTTACCTAACCTAACCTAGTATTATGGGTGGGGGCTGCCGCCCCCACACCCCCGCTGGTTGGATAGTACATTGGATAGAAAATTAGGTAAATTCCTAGTGTTAATTAGACTGAAAGGCAGGGAGAAAGAGGTCCTTCTTCTTCTTCTTCTTTTTGTGGAGTTGCTGTCCCTTTCCAAGCCAGCTCACCTATGCACCGGTGACTTCTCCAGAAACAGCTAGAGCTAGATTAAGAATTAGTTTAGAAAATTGTAGTTGTAGAAAAGATAGTTAAAGAAAGACTTGAAGTATATAGCTTAAGCAGAAATCTCCTCTCCCTATTTACCCCCTCCTCCACCCCCCAATATCTTGTTCTCTCCTTACCTTAATTTAACTTTTCCCCTCTCTCCTATTTAATCTCATTTTTTCTTCCTCCTCCACTCTGGTCACCTTCTCCCCCCTCACCCTATTCTATTCTATTCCGTTTTCTCTTTTGCCACACCTGCTCCAGGAATCTTTTCACTACCTTCATTCTTTTCCCCATTTCCCCATCTTCTGTCCCTAGACCTAACCGCCGAGTCGTGTTGTGTGCCGTCTGTGGGGAGGTGAACCCTGGACAAATATCGTTACAGGTTCTAAGTTCTGTATCTCCCTTAATAGAATTTTTCGAGGGTTGACACTTATTTTAACATGGAGTATAGGTTATATTACATCCTAAATGAAATTTAAAATATCTGTGAACATTCTTGTGTTGTTTATATAATAGAAGTTACTGTGAGACACGTAATATGTTGAAGGGGGAGCTCTGCCCCCTCTAAACACCCGTCACTTATGTCATCATAATCTGTTGTACTTCATAGGGGGTCCAATTAAGGAGAAAGTTAATTAACAAACTAAATTAGGCCGCAAACTACAATAACATAGCGGGCCGCCGTTTATGGGAGACTTTTTACACATCATTTTCAATGTTAATTTTCTCCCTTAATCGATTTTTCCAAATTATAAAACTTACATAAAAATGAAGTACAGTTTATAGGGATTCCAACATGCATTTCAAAATTGTCATGAAAATTGGTGGGTGGTTTGCTTAATATATACCGGTTAGGCTACTGTCTGTTTTTCGATCCTTACAAATCGCAAAACCAGAGCCAACTTTTGACAAAAGTTGGCTCGGATTTTGCAATTTTTCAGATTGGAATAGGCTAAGATAGTAGGCTAGGCTAACTTAATTTCGAAACTTGGCTCGGGTTTTTTTTAAATTTACTTTTGTGGGTTTCCAATTTTCCTAAAGAGCCAAGTTTCAAAATTAGGTTATACCTAGGCCTACTGTCTTTTTTCACTCCGAAAAATTGCAAAATCAGAGCCAACTTTTGGCTCGGTTTTTAGAAATTTTGGGTTGTTACATAGCCTACGCTATTATCAGCTTTTTATGCTTTTAACTCTTCATTTTCCCTCCTCACTAGGTAGTGGGGGAAGTGTTTTAATATTGTTGGATAGCAATAGGCTATCCTAATGGGTAAAACACTCAAATGCAATTAGCCTATCCTTGTTAACAATGAAAATGCCAATAAAAACGGTTTTCCTCACTTTCTAACAATTAAATACGCCATAGGCTAATAGGCCTAGGCCTAAACCTATAAAATAAAAAAATAAAAAAATAGGCTATAGGCTAGCCTAGGTTAACCTAGCCTAGGCCTACCTAAAAAAAAAATTGTCTGCAGAATTACCCTATTGGTATTGGCTGTCACACGGTAAAAATGTACCCCATTCAAGGTATTAGTGTATGACCAACCTGATACTTTGTTGGTGTACAATGTACATGTAGGCCTAATTACCGTCGCAAATTCACTATAAGTGAAATACGAGAAACTGTTGTTGTGAATGCTAGGACAGTGATGGATTTTGAAAATAAATTAGACGAAGCCTGGATGAATCAGAAATTTAATTATTCGGAACCAATAGGCTACCGATACAGACAATATAATAATGCCCACCCGACCATAAGACCTAGAGATAGTAGTGATCCAGAGCTGGAGACACAGGCTTGATACCCTCTTCCAGGAGTCTTCTGGGAGTATCTGCGAGTTCACCCATAAACAGGGAACGTGAGCTGGGCTTACACCGTCGCGCACCCATAAACACGGAACGTGGCCTGGGTTTTAAGTGAACCGCCAAAAAGTTACCGTCATATTCACATTCGACTAGAAGTTACCACCTTGGTCTTGGTCTTGGTGCGAGAGTCACGCTCGACTGGTCGAGGTGTGGCCTTAGTATCGGCTCTCTCTCCTAGGATAAACTTATGAACTATAATGGAAAAGGACAGGTTGAGAATAAAAGAAGATTGTTCCCCCGTGGGCATTCTCACCCCAGCCTCACTATTGTGAGGCTGATCTTTTCCTCCACATTCCCTCTAGGTAGTCCTTAACACTTCGTGCAGTGGTCTCATTCCACATGTTTAGGTCGTTCAAGCCAAGCAGGTAGATCACTATTCCGTCGAGCCCCCATTCATACCTTCCTACCACTGCATTCCATTCCTCCGCACCAATCTCTTGTACTATGGATCTTAGTATTACCCGCCTTTCTTCTTCATATTTTCTGCACTTTAGGAGGATATGCTCCACAGTCTCATCCTCCCCACTCTCGCACATCTTGCATGCCTTGTTGCCTTCATTTGACCATCTATATGTTCTGCTGTTCAGCTCAAGCGACTTAGTTCGGGCCTTGAAGAGGAGTTCACCTCCGATGCTCCCATCGTAGAATGGCTCCCTTCTTGGCTGTTGTTTACACATGTACCATTCTAGTGAACTCTTGTTTCTCATATTCCCCGCCCATTCGTCCCTTGCTACGCTTTGTACCCGTTTGCCGATCTCTTTCTTCCATCTCTCATGGCTCCACATTTCCATACTTTCCCCCATCATGATACCACGCATTCCGTACTTCTCTAAATTTCTGTCGCACATCTTGTTCCACTTACTACTCTCCTTAGCCCATTCAAACACCTTTCGTGCCCATCTATCACCATTCATTTTTTCCAGTCTGATCTCTACATTCACATTCACACTTGTTTCTCTACATTCACATTCACATTAGTTTCACTACATTCACATTCGTTTCACTACATTCACATGCATTTTTCTACATTCACTTTCACGTTCATTTCTCTACATTCACATTCACGTTCACATTTGGTTCCATAGGGATTGGGCCCACAGGATTGAACCCATACGGGATTGGGACGACGGGATTGAGCCCACACGGGACTGGGCCTATGCAAGATTGGGCCCAGACGGGATTGGGCCCATACGGAATTGAGCCCAGACGGGATTGGGCACATACGGGATTGGGCTCATACGGAATTGGGCCCGTCTGATAGCAAGCTTAACCCTTCCTGCCCGGGCTCGCCTTCTAAATGACAGCACTGAGAGCCCGGGTTATATGGCCGAAAAACGTCGTAATAGGCTAGCCCTATCTTTGTTATTTTAACTGCTAGAGAATTCACTCACATCTCAAAACGTAGCCCTGTTGTGTATCTGTAAACTGGCATTGAGTAGAGCTCTCTAGGTCAACTGGTTCAGTTCAGTTCAACACACCCACAGACACCAAGAAATATCAAAACAACACCCAGCACACGGTATCACACACAAATACTGTCTTCTCTCCCTCCCTGCCCACCCCAAACCAACTTCCGGAAGCACATCCATACTCATATCACTCGCCGTTCCATCCACTCACTCATAGACAACACGCAGCTGCAAGCACGACCTCCCGAAATCCATCCTTCTGAATCCTCCCTTCTTCGCGAGGACAGAGTCCACCTGGCCAGGCTGAGATGCAGACACCATCCAGCTCTTCTGAACTATCAGAAGAGATTGGATGACTCTGTCGTCGACACCTGCCCGGGTTGTAACACAGCACCCCATACCATTAAACACATCATAGAAGACTGCATTTCACACAACCACTTACACCAACAACACAATTTACACTCTTTGAGAGCTCTGTGGGAAAGCCCGACCATGGCCATGGCCTTCCTTAGGGACTCGGGGCTGTTCGGCCAGGCAGCTTAGGGAACAACAACAACTGGTTCAGTTGTGATGACAATTTCCGTGGAGAGAGATTCGATGCCATGTTGGCAATATCAGACAATAACAAAGACTTGTACGTTCTTGTTCTCCAAAACAATAACAACAAAAGTTGGACTTCTTGTTTTGGAAGGTGCGCATCGCTCCGACCGGCTTGTCTCCAGGGCCCGCATTTAACACTTCACATCCTACACAAGTCGATAAGCTACCTGTCCTTAGCACATAAGATGTATAGATGAGCAAAGACTCAACAGAAACGAGAGGTGACGAACAAGGCAGGACAGGAGCGTCAAGAAACACGTCTGTTCAATGTAGGCCCGGGAGAATTAAGGGCGAGCTAGCGCTTCGATGAGTGAGGCGGAGCATACACAAACAGCAGACGTATGATAAGCGCGGTGCTAAGATCAAAGTTTATTTTTTAATTTTATTATTTTTTACTAGTTTTTTTCTAGTAGTGGTACCTGTGGTAAACTATCAATGGAAGTTAAATATTACTAAGCTATAATGAATCAAATAAAATCAATCTAAATGAAAACTACTCTATATCTAAATTGAATTCAATCTGAAACAAGCTAATTTATATCCAAAGGTCTCACATAACAAATGTATATATAGGGTAAGGTTATAAGGGTTAATATTAGCCAGGAATTAACTCACCAATAGTTCCACGTGGCAATGAGGCAAGGGAGAACGTTTTATCCAATATGGCGGTGGACAATGGGGAACGAGACTTCGGTCCCAAGACACGAGTCAAGTTAAAGAAAGAATAAATGATTACATGGGAATGGACATGATTATTATAATGTATGCTTATCTATCAGTCAGTCATGATGTCGATGAGAGCGTCGTGATGGTGTAGCTGAGTGTATGTGTATTGTGATTACAGGCACAAAAGCACGATCAACTGAGGGCGGAAAATTGGATGTTAACTGGTTGGTGTTCGTGAAGGCTCTGGCGTACCTCAAAAGCACACCTTGCTGCCTTGGCAAACCGCCAGGAGCCCAAATTATCGTACCGCATTTAGGTTGCTCTATACGATAAATTATATTAATATATACGATAAATTCATATATACTACATAAGACCATGGCAATATTGCTTAATAGCATATTAGGCCTTTTATAACTTAACTTATTTACAATCTTATAATATACGATCTACTCATCCTACGTCGTGCTGTAGGAGAGATCGTGACGTCACAGAGACATACGAGATCACAAAAGAGTCATATTCTATCGTATTTATACGATACACTCCCCCCACAAAAAAGACCTGAACCCCACCTTAAACCTAAAGTTGCCCAGAGGCTATCTTCTGACGCCACAAGTCGACGGTGCCAGCAGCAGCGCGTCTGGGACGCGTCCCGGTCCGAGCATGATCACCATCAGTAAGAGGTGAGTCGTTCCTTTGAGAATCCTCGGACCCAGCAATAACAGGTGGAGCCTCAGATTGCAATGCGGAATCGAGCTCCAAAGCGTACAAACGTGCGATAGGACGAACAGTAGTTCCAGTGGCTGTCTTCAATAGCGCCACCCGCTCTACAGAGTCTGCCCCCTTGTATACCTCCAATACGCGGCCTAACTTCCAGTATAAACGAGGACTATCTTCTTTAATTAAAACAACTTCACCAACTGTAGGTGCCGTTGGTCTACCAGAGGGAGTAACACTCCTTTCCCTCAATGCTAGCAGATATTCACTAATCCACCGTTTCCTAAAATCCTCGATTATCCTGGATATATACTGGTATCTCTTAGACACCGCTACCTCAGAGTACAACGAGGGATCCTCTAACTCTACTATGGATTGGAAATCAGATGGAAACGCAGTCAATGGTTTCCCATATAGCAAGTGAGCTGGCGTTAATGGTAGTGGTTCTTGCAGGTCGGTGTACACATATGTAAGCGGGCGATCATTCACGACTGCCTCTATCTCTGTGAGACTGTCGTCAACTCACTTTTCTTTAATAGAGCACGTCCTACAACCGCTCTTAGTCCTGACTTTACTATGCCGACACATCGTTCCCACATTCCACCAAACCAAGGTGCCTTAACTGGAATGAACCTCCATTCGCACTTCTTCTCTCCCAAAAAAGTGATAACAGTAGGATCACTACTCATATCCTTTAGATATTTTGATGCTTGGACATAAGTGGGAGCATTGTCGCTAAGAATGAGTTGAGGGAATGAACGACGGGCACAAAACCGTCTAAACGCCAGCATAAATTCTTCGCTAGACATATTATCACATAGTTCTAGGTGTACCGCTCGAGACGTCGCACAGGTAAACAATAATATATAAACCTTCTCATGCTCCCTCGTCTTCAATGCCCCTGTGTAATCTAATCCTACCGCTTGGAAAGGTTCTACGTGCTTTACACGGCATTCAGGTAGAGGTGGAGCTGGTCCAGTTGCATATGGTTTACCCTTTAGTCTCTGGCATATTACACACTTTCTCACTACGCGTCGAGCTACTTGTCGAACTCTGGGTATCCACCATGTGAGACGTAAATTTGATATAATATGACATACTCCGTAGTGTTTTACTTCCCTATGTGCACGTATGATCAATAGATCAGTAACGTGATGTCTTGTTGGCATAAGTATAGGTCGGTTTGTGCCGTCTGGTACACCCGACCACTTCAGGCGACCCTCACACCTGATGAGGCCATTGTCTAGGTGCAACCGTAGTTGACGCACTATATTAGGCATTAATGTCTTATTCGAGCCTTTCAAGGATTCTAATTCATTGGAAAAGGTTTCTATTTGAACCCATTTGATCAAAGTTACTTCAGCTGCTTTAAATTCACGAGCATCAATGTTGTGATCCCTGTTGCAGAGTTGGCCCGTTACTTTAAGCTTGAGATTGGATACATATCGCAACACCCAAGCTACAACTCTGACTAGTTTATTATAGTCACCGAATCTTGCCCACTTCATGATAGGACCCGGTGGCTCATTTGGTTGGGCTGTAACTGCCACTGTTTCCAGTGGCAGAAGTCCCTCACCAACAGCATGCCATATCGTCCATTCACTTTCATGGAGCAGCCACTTTGGACCATGCCACCACAATTCGGACTTCATTAACTGGCTAGCCGTTATACCCCTAGTTATGAGATCACTAGGGTTTTCTTTTGTATTTACATAATGATAAGCAACGTCTGGCAAAAGGGCTCTAATCTCATCTACCCTATTCCGCACATAAACTGGCAGAGACTTCTTGCTATGTATCCAGTTGAGTGCGACCTGACTATCGCACCATACATGAACGATTTCAATATTTAATTCGCTCTCGTATGCTGCGCGTACATGTTGCACCAAACGTGCTAATAGCAGCATGGCAGTCAATTCCATTTTAGGGATAGTTACCTTTTTAACCGGGGCTACCTTGGCCCGGGCTGTAACTAAATGTGCCCCAAATGAAGTAACAACATATATGGCTACCCCGTATGCCGTGGCGCTAGCATCGCAAAACGTGTGTAACGTAACGTCACCGAACGCCGCCACTTTAGGTATAGGTTTAGTACATAGGATGGCATATTCATTCAACAACAATGTCCCTTGGTCATTCAGGTCCTCAGGCAAACTGTCATCCCATCCTATTTTACGTCTCCAAACTTCCTGCATTAGAATCCTAGCTCTTATGGTAACAGGTAATGCTAGACCCAAAGGATCAAAAAATTGCGCAACTTTGCTCAACAGACTTCTTTTGGTGTGCGCTCCTGTCTGCTGAGCAAAAGACCTTGTTTGAAAAGTTAGTATGTCATGTTTAGGTTGCCAGATCATCCCCAAATTTCTGGACTTTTCCTGGTTAAGAGATGCCGTACCATCCACCTGTATTAAACTCTGAAGATCTTCACTATTAGTAACCCACTCGCGGAGAAATAGATGTGCATCCGCAAACAATCTGCGTGCTTGCCAGTATGCACATAACAAATCATTTTGACTATCGCTAGTACCCTGCAAATTGTCAATGTATAATCCGCGAGATAGTTTACTTGTGTCCTCATGAGTGTCAGCTAGATGTTTTCTGATTGTGGCATTTAACAAAAACTGCGAGCAAGTGGCCCCAAAGAGTACAACCCGAAAACGGTATATTATGATGGGACTTTCAGAGTCGCTAATGTCGCCGAACCAAAGAAAGCGGGTAACATCTCTATCTTCCTCCTTTAGCTTGACCATCAAGAATGCCTTCTCGATGTCACTGGTATAGGCATACTTCCCCAGCCTAAACCGCAATAGATGTTGGGACAGGTCCGACACCATGGACGGACCTGTCAACAGGCAGTCATTTAGACTGGGTTGTTGTCCTTGGTGGGCAGAACAGTCATACACCACCCGTATTGGTGTGGTGACGCTGTCTTTCTTTACCCCATGATGGGCCAGATAGTGAACCCTACCCTTCTTACACGGTTCCCTGACATCGACTCTCTCTATAAAGCCCCTATCCTCATAACTCCGAAATACATCGTCATACGCCTGGCGCGTGCTCGGTTCGTTAGACAATTTCCGCTGCAATGCGCGCAAGCGACCTAATGCCAAACCATAGTTGGTAGGCAGGCTTATCTCACTGTTCTTCCAGGGTAAACTAACTTTATATTGCTTGTCTGAGGCACAGTAGCACACAGACTCGTCAAACCTTTGTAGCGCAACTTCCGAGTCATAATCAGTCTCCATAGGATTAATGCCTATGTGATCCAATCTCCACAGTCGTTCCAGGTCGAACTCGGCAGCCATCTTAGGGTCACTAGGTTGGGAATCCTCCCTTCCCAACTCCTCTGCCGCGGTTACATTGACTCTATATATCGAGACCGTGTCGACCAGGACCTTTGACTGTGTAGTATGCACCTTTCCGCTCATGCAGTATCCAAATTTAGTGGGGATTAAAACTACACCACACATCTTTTTAAATCCAGGGTATACTACTTCATAATAATGATCTACACCAAGTAGAACATGCACCTCACTCTGATTTCCCATGGGATCTGACAAGTTAACCCCCTTGCTACGTAATGCGTGTTCCACCTTCTTCACACCCACAGATACATATTCTGGTAGGGTGTCTACTACGATACAAGTCATAAAGTACCGGTTTTTACGATAGAAATATGAAATCTCCGCTATCTCGTAGTCTTGTTTATCAGTAACCCCTGTGAAGCCCTGTAATCAAAGAGTCTCAGCCCCTACGATTCGGTGCTTCAATCCCACTAATACGGACCTCTTTATAAAGGAACGTTGAGATCCTTGATCTAGAAGTACCCGACAAACTTTGTTACTGTCATTACCTTCCATGGGAATCTGTATTGTGGGCAATATAGTGGTGTCTTGCGTGCTACCTAGTGTCACAGTTGTAGTACCCTCATTTTTGACGTCTTTGACTTTATCCGCTGTAGGACACAACTTATCAAAGTGATGTCCTTTGCAGTGCCGACAGGGCCTTAAGTATGTAGCAGTACATTGTCCCTGCTTACCATGTTCCCCACTTAGACAACCTACACATAGCTTCAATCTTTTCGCCTGTGCTAGTTTTGTCTCATTTGTTGGGTATTTTATGCAGAAACTCCATTTATGTTTGTTGTTACATAGCTTACATAGAATCTGAGCAGGTTTCTTATACACACCCTCTTTCTTTACTTTAGTCCCCACTGTCATGCTTATTGTTCCCCTCTTCTCCACATTCTCACTCCCTCCCGACACATACATTCTCCCTTTGTTCAACTGTAGATTAATGATCTCCTTGCTGAACTGAGTTTTGAACTCCCCCAGTTCAAATGATCTTACCTTATCAAGTATTGCCATAGGAAGCTTCTGCCGCAAGATAATGACTATCATTTCCTGCGTGGTAAGCCCTAGGGTGTCTAGCGATCGAGTATGGCACTCCATATTTGCCCTTAAGTTTGTCAACTCATCAACCTTATACTGTGGTTCTGCGAGCCCCAACAAGGCAACGACATGGGCCATCTTCAACTGCTCTCTATCCCCGTATGTGGACTCTAATAAGTGTACCGCTTCAAGATAACTACCACCCACTACTGCAAAACCCTCTATCAAATGTAAGGCCTCTCCTTCCATTTGTCCCTTCAGATAGTGAAACTTGCGGACATTATCCAAAGAGGATTCATGAACCGCAGATCGAAATACGTCCCAGAAAGCTAACCACTCGGTTAACTTGCCCCCAAATGTAGGAAGATTGAGCTTTGGGAGGTGTACAGTCTGTTTTGGGTCAGCCCTTCTATGGGCCTCATTATCGCCTCCCTTCTTACTTGTGACAGCACGCTGTAATAGGCGCTTCGCTCTAAAGACAGATTCGTCATAGAGGGCGCGATTATCACACTCTGTAATTATCTCTACCTCCTCTATCATGTCAGCCACAATCACCTCACTCAGAGCCGTAATACGACCGTGGGTAGCCTGGACGTTATCTAATCTGGCCTCCAATTCCTCTAGATCAGCAGTAGTGATGAAAGTGTTTAAGTCCACTATTAGCCTATTTAATACTCCCCAAAGTCCCGCCCTTTGATTTTTAGGGGCTTTGATCAGCACCCCACTAGACGGTGTCTCTTTATCGTTTTTATCCATTTTGCATGCGAGCCTATAGGCTATGTATCTAAATGTTAAGTTACAAAAACAACGGCCAAATAATAGTCTAATTAAGAGACGCCAACCGGCGGACTTCTATGTTATGGAGAAAAAATAGTACACTAAATAGCAATACCTACTAATGGATCATATTGAACAAGAAAAAAATGTTAGGTCAGGTCATAATAGTCACAGGAAGTCCGAAACGGAAAAGAAAATTACTGGGGAAAGATGATGGGTGGGATGCAGGACTTAGGCAGGCACAACGATGTGACCCTGCATTCCGGCTCTAACCATGCTTGGCTAGCCTTGCCAGTTTATCATAGAGTTGTTCCTGCATCCTGTTATATGTCCCCTTGTTCATTGCCTTAAAATCCCTTACTGGTAGCTAATTCCCGGGTCTGGGCACCAATGTGGTAAACTATCAATGGAAGTTAAATATTACTAAGCTATAATGAATCAAATAAAATCAATCTAAATGAAAACTACTCTATATCTAAATTGAATTCAATCTGAAACAAGCTAATTTATATCCAAAGGTCTCACATAACAAATGTATATATAGGGTAAGGTTATAAGGGTTAATATTAGCCAGGAATTAACTCCCCAATAGTTCCACGTGGCAATGAGGCAAGGGAGAACGTTTTATCCAATATGGCGGTGGACAATGGGGAACGAGACTTCGGTCCCAAGACACGAGTCAAGTTAAAGAAAGAATAAATGATTACATGGGAATGGACATGATTATTATAATGTATGCTTATCTATCAGTCAGTCATGATGTCGATGAGAGCGTCGTGATGGTGTAGCTGAGTGGTGGGCCTGGGAAACATATTGATAGCCTGTATCTTGCTCAGGGGGGGGCACACCCGGCCTAACCCGACCACGAAGCCAAGATACTGCACAGTAGCCTTTACAAACTCGCACTTCCTCAGGTTCACCACCAGCCCAGCATCGTGCAACTTCCCAAACAGGGTCTCTAAGTGCCTTAGGTGATTTTCAAAATTGTCATCATACACTATCACGTCATCAAGGTAGACCGTGCAGTTAGGGATTTCGTCACAAATATCGTTCATCAGGTTCTGAAACGTGGCAGGTGCGTTCTTAAGCCCATAAGGCATTACGTTACATTGGTAGGTCTTGCCATCTACCACAAAACCACAAACTTGCTTAGCTCGGTCCGACAGGGGTACTTGCCAGTAGCCTTTTACAAGATCAATTTTAGTAAGGTACTTTGCATTCCCTATCTTGTCCACGCTGTCGTCAACTCGAGGCAAAGGGTAAGGGTTGGTAGTGGTCAAGCCATTTAGCCTACGAAAATCTATGCAGAACCGCACCTTGCCGTCAGGTTTTGGCTGCAACGTGACGGGTGATGTCCACTTCACATAACCTTCAGTGATCATCCCTCTCTCAACCATGTACTTTAACTCCTCCCGTAAAGCTGGCAACTTTACCGGGGGCACACGGTAGGGCACTGACTTGAAGGGCACATTATCACCGACGTCCACGTCGTGCGTTACCTGAGTAGTGAGACCTGGGTGTTCGGCGAAAACAGAGGGGTATGACCTGAACAGGCCTAGGACAGCAGCACCCTGGTGCTCAGGCAGGTGACTTACAGCTTGCCTAGCCTCTTGTTCAGTATTCCCCGCCCACTGTTCCGCGGAAATGACACAGTCCCAGCTATCCTCCTCAGCAGCATGACTGTCCCCACCTCCTTCTCCACCCTGGCCGCTGCAGGCCAGCACAGGGACAGTGAGAGGCTCTGAGGGGCGTCTCACATACTCTTTCATGAGGTTAACATGACATAACTGATGTTTTTTCCTACGGTCAGGTGTTGCAACGAGATAATCAAGGTCGGACAGTTTCTTAGCCACCACATACGGCCCAATAAACTTGGCAGAAAGGGGGTGTCCAGGCAAAGGTAAAAGCAACATTACCTCCTGACCCACCGAAAACTCCCGAAGCTTCACCTTGGCGTCATACTGGTGCTTCATGACCGCCTGTGCATTAACCAAGTTATTACCTGCCGCTGCCATGCAACCTATAAGTCTCTCCCGGCTCTCAAGGATATATTTAAGTACAGACCCCGGCTTCTCTTCGCCCTCCCAGATCTCTTTCACCATACTTAAAGGTCCTCTCACATTATGGCCAAAGACTAGTTGATTTGGACTGAACCCCAGGCTCTCTCCTGGGACTTCACGTGCAGCGAACAGAACATACGGCAGACCCAAATCCCAATCAGTGTCATGTTCTGCACAGTAACAGCGTAGCATACTCTTCAGGGTCGAGTGCCACCGCTCCAAGACTCCCTGACTCTCGGGATGGTAGGCTGACGACACTACAGAACATATACCGTGCAACTGAAGGGTTTGCTTGAACAATTTGGATGTAAAATTGCTCCCCTGGTCTGACTGCACCTCACGTGGAAATCCATAACGGGAACAGAACAATAATAAGTTTTTAACAACTGCCTTTGCCGAGCCGTTTCTCATGGGGTATGCGTCCGGGTATCTCGTAGCCACATCCATGATTGTCAACAGGAATTTATTGCCACTACTAGTAGGCGGGAAAGGGCCAACCAAATCTACTACAACTTTGCTGAACGGAGGCCCGGTGACAGGTATGGGAAACAAAGGTGCCTTCGGGATTGTCTGGTTAGGCTTCCCCGTTGTCTGGCAGGTCGCACACCCAGCCACCCATGCACAGACATCAGCCTTGACCCCAGGCCACCAGAAAAACCTGCCCAATGCCGCCAATGTTTTTGTTACCCCCAAATGACCCGCCACCGGCACATCATGCGCCAGACACAATAAGGACTCTCTATACTTATTTGGAACAACCACCTGGTCTACTACCCTCGCACCGCCCTCCCACTTCGATTTGGGGTCTAGAAATCTGCGGTACAATATCCTGTTGAGCCTAAAGAAATCTCCCGGCTTCGCATCCCCATCTTCCTCCAACTCTATGGCACCATTGCTATAACGAGCTAGGCTAGCGTCTTGCAGCTGCTGCTCACTAATGTCCCTGGGCGTCAATGCATCAAGATGGTTTTGTAATAAGACATTACCCCGGCTAGTAGGCTCTACTGCCTTAGTGGCTCTCGCTACAGCTCTTGCCTCACGCGAAGTCTTACCCAACTCTGCCTTGTTACACCCCATATCTGGGCCAGAGTCAACTCCCGTGTTTATTATAGGTCCAAGTACCGAATCACCGAGAAGTGCAGCAGAATCAATGTCCCTTTTCCTGCCCTTAGCAACCTTCTCCTGATCCTTCCTCCACTGTCCCCGAGGTTGAGTGCTAGGCTGTGCAGGAGCCGCAGAGCGAGATCGGGTTACCACACAGGCCATCTCATCCTGTTGGCACCTCCCAACCCATTCCCGATTCTCACCATCCACGTCGGCCGCCCTCTCGGCAACGACTAAGGGTGGAGTCCCGGAAGTGGGCACCGCAAAGTCGTTGCCGAGAAGAAGGTCGACGCCCTCAACTGGCAAACACTCAACGATCCCTACATCCAGCTCCCTGCACACCTCTCCCACTCTCAACTCCAACCTCACAAGTGGGTATGACCTCGTAGCATTTATACCCTGCACCACAACAACTCTGGCCGCATTTATCGGTTTCCCTGTGAAGTTCCTCAACAAAGTTTGCGAAGCCCCCGTATCCCTCAGCAAGTCAACCCTCCGTAGTTCACTCCCCCAGCTCACAAACCCGTGTCCCCGATGGCTACAGAAAGTGTCCCGGACAGGTGTCGAGCCTTCCGTACGCTTCTTTACCGCGTGTGCCTCAGCTGCTGACAACCTACCCCGGGCAGTTGCTGCAGCCTTCAGAGACACACCGATACTGTGAACCAATGACACCGGCTTAGCGGGAGTGTTACTAGGGCACTCACGTGAATAATGGCCTAGCTTCTGACATTTGTAACATTTCACATCCCCAATGGGCTTCTTCCCTTGTGCGGGCGAAGAAGGGGCCTGACCTTTAGTAAACGGGAGAGGCTTGTGTTTGTAGGTGTTATTAGGTGCAATGCTTTTAGTGTGGTTATGTGTGTCATAGGATTTGTTATTATCGAAAACTCTGGTGGGTGGGGTATAGCGCCCCTTCTGCCCTGACTCAGCCCTCTGAGCGGCACCGCAACCACGAATCAATGATAATCTGAAGTCTGCCATCTTGGCAGCCTCCTCTACTGTCTTGGGACATTTTTCCTTAATGTTCAGCGTTAGATCGGTTCCAGTACATTTGTAAAACTGTTCCAGATAGAAAAGTTGCTTAATTTCCTCAGCCGACTCTGCGTGCTCGGACCGAAACCAGTTATTACATGCATCTGTTAAGTCCCGTGCGTGCTCCATAAAACTGACGTCGCTCTTCTTATTCACGCCACGGAACTTCAATCTATAAGTTTCGGGTTGCAGTTCGTAGGCCCGGAGCACAGCCTCCTTCACCAGTCCATACACGACACTCTCGTCCAGTGACAGTGCATCGTAGGCTTTCAACCCCTTACCCACTAGACGTGATGAAACTAATGCTGCCCATTTAACCTCCGGCCAGTCATACTCACGACACTTCTTTTCGAAACGAGCAAAAAACTCAGTCACTGCTGTCTCATCAAATGCGGGTACTAACTTAATTAAATGCGAAAGTGAGTCTGTAACCCGGTGCCCACCACCGAGATGACGCCCCGTGGTCTCTACTCTAGACTTCTCGACATCCATTTCAGCCTGGTACCTGGTTGCATCCTGATTGGCTTGGATTCTAGCAACCTCTATGCGTTCTATACTAGCCTGTTGTATCTGAGTCTCCTGCAGCTTAAACTTAGCTAGTTCTAGCTGAAATAACATCTCAGGAGACAGGCCTGGGGGGGGAGAGCACAAAATGGGGGATCCACACCGAGACGTGTTTACGGGTAAGCCAGCTTGCCATTGAGAACCCTCCTGCTGCATCGTGCTAAGACTCGCTGGCTGAGGGCCCAGCTCAGGGGTAGAGTGGAATGGAGGCTTGGAGGGAACCCCCCAAGACCCCACTCCACCCACCGCCCCATCGCCATCACCCAACAAACATGCCACCAAATTCTTCTTGGGCCAACTGTCAGGACAGTCCCGCCCCAAAACCGTGGCTAAACAGCGAAGACCGTAACAATCAATAGCCTGCAGGCGCTGTTCGGTCAAAGGTGTCTGCAAAAATGCCCGGGCATCCCTCTCTCCACTTATAACACTCCCCTCCCTAAATATCTGTTGTACTTGCTGTTCACTAGGCTGTACCGTGTTATCCTCCCCCGTAAATGATGAGTCATTAGACATAGTGCTGGTTATACAATTGCTGTTCATAAAAAAAAAAAAAGTGCTTATTACTAATTGCAGTCTCGACTCACAAAATGTTAAAGATGCTTGAATGACTCTACTCTAGACACCCCCAACGAAACAATCTGCAAGTCCACCAATACAATAATGACACAATAAAAATTCCTCCAATATGCAAGAAAATTCTAGCCAGCTCTACTAGGTAGCATAGAATAGTTCTCCAAAAAACATGTGATAGGATACTACTGAATCTTGTGCAAGGTCGCCATTTTGTTACGGCTGGATCGGCAATACATATTCGGGATTCTTGATCGTAGGACAGAAATGGCTTATGTGACAACGACACGCTCAATTCCAGTCCCAAATACTATATGCTCCAGACAACAAAAGCACCAACGCCCTACAGAGTTATCGTCTATGGTAACGAGGTACCTTAACTCGGCGAAAGTGTACAACAGGGGTAGGCTATGAGGCTAAACTCCCTCAGACATTTATAGGTTACGTTATTACTAAAGAAATGCAATACTCAAGAAACTACGTTAATATTAAGCCTCTAATAATGTAGAATAGAAGCAGGCTAAAGGTATGACAGTGAAATGCTAAATGACAAATGTACACGCCTACTTAAAAGCGCGTGCACTAGAATAACTGTCCCCTACTAACATGCACTAGCATGTAGCATACAAGATGTTCATGATCCAGTAGATACCTAATAATACACATGGAAGGAACATAAATAGTAGTCACTTATTATAAGAATGAATCTATACTTGGAATAACTAAAAGGTTGCAGGCAACAGTACTGCGCCGGTAGCCTACTACCGCATAGGCTACTTCGCTTCTCTCACTCTGTCTCCCCTCTGAGTCCGTATGCGCCCTACGCAACAGAACTCCGGACACAGCAGCAAAACGACAGTGCAGTTAATTGATACATGAAAGTATTAATAGTGTTGTCTTGTGTGTGAGTAATGTGTATTGTAAAGTGTTACATACATAAACTTAAAGAGAGCTGCAATGCATAGTAAAATAAAGATATAACCCACTCATCATCCCCATGTGTTCTAGCTAGCAGGCCAAGTCACAGGAACAACGAGTCCCAGCACCGAAAGCGAGAACCCAGGAAAAGACTGTAGAGAACACAAGGACAGATAAATTACGTTACTCTACTATACCGGCACTACGAGCGAGCTGTAGTCTCTGGTACTGCACTCGCTCCTGGCTCGGTAGGCAAATCAAGGCTAAGTCCTCGCCCCTCTACAGACAACTCCTGGGCATGGTCGGGCTCTTACACATGGCACTAGTCTAGTCACAAATTGGATGATGAGCTGGGCATATAACTCGTGAACATGTAGAACGTTCACCAACTATCCTCATCAAGAAGATCGCTGTTCACATTAACCCCTTAAATCTAATACATGTAAATATATGCTTGTCCTAAGAGTAATACGAGAGGTGAGTGCTGAAACTCCTTTAGGACCTCAAGGGAAGGTTATGCATTTAAATAGAGAGAAGAATGAAATGAGAGTAATGTCGTCAGAGAGAAAGAGTGCAACCGTGAGAAGTTGGGAGAGAGGGCAAGGGATGTTAGAATCTCAAAGGTTCTAGGCAACCTGGTCATGGAACACACAGCGAGCCTCCAGGCAATGTGCAGTACGACAACATGGGCAGCCCAGGCAGCATAGGCAGGCGGCAATGGACTACCAACCCTGCCGCGCCTAGCTATAAGCGCAAGGCTGCCAACCGGTCCATACGTCTGGCAACCACCCCCCCGGCAGCGTGGCGCATTGCTACCCTCTCGCTCTGAAGCCCAACTCACTCTCTCTCTCTGAACTCCCATTGTCTTATCTATCAACTTCTCTATTGATACTACATATTAAATGGAAGGTCTCGACATGGCTTAAAACAAAACCTACCACTGGTTAGCACATGACGAGACCTTTGCAGAGATACAAAGAACATAGTTATACGTTGTCACACTCAATATAGGCAGCCAGCACGGTACAGCGGTACAGAGGTACCGCACAGTGGCGGTACAGTGGAGTACCAAGGAGTACAATCAGGTTGCGTTGCCACGCACTGGGTGCGTCACAATGTGTATTGTGATTACAGGCACAAAAGCACGATCAACTGAGGGCGGAAAATTGGATGTTAACTGGTTGGTGTTCGTGAAGGCTCTGGCGTACCTCAAAAGCACACCTTGCTGCCTTGGCAAACCGCCAGGAGCCCAAATTATCGTACCGCATTTAGGTTGCTCTATACGATAAATTATATTAATATATACGATAAATTCATATATACTACATAAGACCATGGCAATATTGCTTAATAGCATATTAGGCCTTTTATAACTTAACTTATTTACAATCTTATAATATACGATCTACTCATCCTACGTCGTGCTGTAGGAGAGATCGTGACGTCACAGAGACATACGAGATCACAAAAGAGTCATATTCTATCGTATTTATACGATAGTACCCACATCATAAGGACGAGTCCGTGAGTGGTTTTTTAAGAGCGTTTCGCTCACGATGTATGGCAATCGTATTTTGTTCTCTCCCGGGCGGGAAGTTTGAAAGACAAGCTTGAGTTCAAAGATTGGCCATTACCTACATTAAAGCGCATCGTCAATGATGAAGGGGCCACTAATAAATATCGCCCTCTTCACTTCCCCACACGGCTTTCGGCCTAAACAGTCTACCACAACACTATACAGCACATTAACTCAACATATACTAGATGGCTTCAACCAACCTCGTTCTCCTCCTGCCCAATAATGGCAGCCATAGGCATCAGCAAAGGCCTTCGTACCCTGACACACACTCATACAAAAAATACTTAACACCACACAACACAACAATGACAAGAAAATGAAGAAATAGCTCACAAACATCTCTGGCAAACATCATCAATAATCATACTGTATATCCAAAACATGTACACTACCCAGTAGCATCCCTCAAGGAGCAGTCCTATCACCAATACTTTTTAACCTTTTCCTCCACGATCTCCCACAACAAATACTGTCATCTCTCCCTCCCTGCCCACTCGCCATTCCATCCAGTCACTCAAAGACAACACGCAGCTGCAAGCACGACATTTCGAAATGCATCTTTCAGAGTCCTCCCTTCCTCGCGAAGACAGATTCCACCTGGCCAGAATGAGATGTGGGCACCATCCAGCTCTTCTGAGCTATCTGAAGAGACTGGATAACTCTGTCGGTGATGCCTGTCCAGGATGTAACACAGCACCCCATACTAGTAAACATATCAAAGAAGACTGCATTCCACACAATCACTTACACCAACAACATAATCTACACTCCTTGAGAGCCCTGTGGGAAAGCCCGATCTCAGCCATGGCCGTCATTAAGGACTCGAGGCTGTTCGGCCAGGCAGCCTAGGGAACGGCAACAACTACAACCGAACCTGGCACATGAAACACACATCCTCTCATATGCAGACGACATCACCATCACATCACAACACCCTAAAATCAAACAAGCAACAAGCCACCTACAACAATACCTCCTGCAACTGGAACAATGGCTCCTACAATACCACCAGACAGTCTCACCCCCAAAATCCTCCATCACTTTGCTTACCCTAGACAGACATGAATCGCGCCTTCACCCACATCACACTACTCTACAAAACACTTCTCCTCAACCAAACCCCTAAAATACTTGGTGTAACTTATGACACACAAAATTCACTCCACACAGAAAACACAAACACCAGAGCCTTACCCACTTTACCCATGCCACTTTCTAACACATCACCCACCTCCACCTCGAGACATGAAACAAACACCTGCCCATTATTACAACCACATATACTGTACATCAACATCCTACCCACACCTCCAAACACCAACACACACAAGCACATACACCTCGCCCAATAAAGCAACAACAAACTCTCCACCTCACAAGATTAACCCATCAGAAAACACGCTTCCCAGAGAAACCAGAGTCACAGTTGTTATTGTTGTAGTTCCCCAGACTGTCTGGCCAAACAGTCGGGAGTCCGATACACCGAAGCCGCTCCAAACGCTTGGGCCCCCGAAGGGGCCAGGGCAGGAGGAGATCTGTCTCTGAAAGGGCAGCAGGGAGGGGATCATCAGCCCACGGGCTTGCACCCCCGGGTCAATGCCCCCACCGTCCACAGCCCCCCTTGCAGTGCCACCCAATTGGGCAATCTCGCCAGCACCTAGAAAGAAAAGTAGTAGAGGAAAAGAGACAGACAGAAATGGCTAAGGTTGGGTAGAGGATGCCAAACCTCACTCTGGATAGGACCACAGTTGCACGCCTCAGGTCCGGCCATCACTCGTCATTATAAGATTACAAACACAGAATAGATCCAACTCAAGACCCTTCTTTTCCCCGCTGCCAACATCCCTCTGACAACACAGAACACTGAATACTCCACTGCCTAACACTTCCCCAGCACAGGTATCACTTTTACATCACAACACAGAACACTTAATACTCCACTGCCCAACACTTACCCAGCACAGACATAACTTTTATATCACTTCACTCAGAGACCCACCTGATAGAGGTAGCGGACTACCTGGATGCCACAGGATTCACATCTTGGCAACTACAGCAACAACAATAATAGTCATTGGGTCTCAAACACAGTTTAAGGGGGGATGGGCCGGTTTTCTGGACCACTTTCTCCCTCATGTTTAGCCCCATTAGTTTTCAGATGTTAAAATGTTTGCCCCATTAGTTAGTCTATTTTAAGACCTTTCGCCCAATTTCTTTGTCAATATTTATATTTTAGACCTTTCGTGCTATTTAGGTGTCAATTTTTTCCCTGGCAAACGATAGTGAGCCTATAATGTTGGAAGAACCGGCCTTCGGCCGGGAAATTTTTCTACCAAAAAATTTACAAATTAATCTAGAAGGGGGATCTAATGGATGTTTTTTTAAATTTGATGGAGGTCTAGGGAGGAAACTAAAAAAATAATTAATACATGCAAAATTCGGCCAAAAAGTGAACCATCTCCCCTTAAAACAACCCATTGACTCAATTATTTGTGACATGACAGTTTTACAATCATTACAGTCTCCCTCAGTTTGATATTACATTAATACCTGTAACCCTAGCACTACCAAAAGATGAAATAAATTTCAAAATAATATTCTTTGATTGTATAGTATATTTTCATAACATTAAAAGTATTATTGACAAACTTAGCAGCATCCACTGTCTTAACATAAGAGCCATTTTAATCTTGTGGGAAAATGATCAAACTCAAGCGATTTAATATTTTCTATACCTGTAGTAATATTGGAATGTGAACATGAAGTTATCTTATACAGTCAACCCTTTGGATAGGTATTTTACTGGTGGAAGTGGTAACACTGGTCTAAACATGTGTGCCATTCTTGTGTAATCATTACTTACCACTGCAATTTATTGGAGAAAATATACAGTTATAGTCATATGGGTTATAAGCTTGTAGGAGGCCTGGAAGCTTTGAACCCAACCATTCAAGCTTCACTTCACTCACAAGTTTGTGTCTTGTCGAAATTTGACCCTTTTATTCCAATATTTATTAGATGTTACTGGAAGTATTATTATTATTTATATTTTATAATACAACAGCTTCATTATATTTGCAAGTGGTAAGAAGGTATTATTAGAGATAAATGGGGGGGGGGGGGGGGGATGGGTAGCTTGGTACCAAGTACAATTAATCCCATTACAGTTTTTGTTGTTGTTGTTGTTGTTCCCCAAGCTGCCTGGCCGAACAGCCCCAAGGCCCCGAGCAGGCCAAGGCCATAACCGTGCGCCCCCACAGAACCCTCACTGCCGACCACAATAAAGCCTGGGTGACCGAAGCCATTCCATGGCGGGGAGCTGAGGAGGGTGCGGAAACGCCCAGGAAACCAAAGCCCCACCCAGGGCCCTGTGCCCCTCAGCAATTATGAAGAGAAAGTTAAGGGGCAAAGGAAAATTACAGTAGTTCTTTAGTTTCGTTATAGTGCATTTTAGTTTTCACGCACAGACTCGGTACCACATAGGAACAATAATGAAACGTTGCCTGTAAGGTTATTTTCAATAATACATAAATAGATATATGGTTAGAATTCTATCTATATCTATATACTCTGGCACATACCCCCATTTTATTATATTATATTTAGATTTAGGTTTAGATGCTTATGTTCTGGGTGTGGTGTCCCGAGTTTGAATCCCGGGAGGGCCATATGCTTTCATTAGTTTATTCAGGTACATTGGGGTTTGTATTTGATATTAATGTTAAAGAATGGGGTGTTACTTATTTATGGTTAGAATTACTCCAAATTTTATAAGCTACATCATATATTAGCAATACTGTAGTTTACTGGTTGACTGCTACATCTAGC
>JBAKBP010015413.1:0-55434 GCA_037953745.1 Lithodes maja | reverse complement strand
CTAAGGACCGCCCACTGACAATCATTACGTAATTTATCTCTCTCAATCTGGGATAGACAAAGGCTTTCCCACGCACTGAGGGGGAGGAGGGAGGGGGGGGGGAGTGCTAGTGAGTTAGGCCCACCTCCCGCATGGCGTACCCACTGACCCCCCGTTACGTAATCTCTCTCTCTCCTCTCATCATTACAAATAAGTTTTATACACAATACTTATAACTAATGATATAAAATAGAACTCGTTGACTCAGATGAAAACAACATACATATTCATAATACTTATAGTGCAACGGCTCACATGAACTAAGTTAGGAAACTCTACACAGACTACAGCCAAAGTTCCTGCCCTGACGATCCTAGCGAGAGTGGGGCATGACTGGGCGTTCTGTACAGCATGCTCACACTCGACATGCGTCACACCTCCCCCAAGATTTTACTTGCTCAACCCTGAGCTAAAATCTGACACACACAGAACCCCATCAAGCCCCTCACACCCAGCGACCGCATGGCACTAAAACAAAGCTGAGTTTATCACTAAAACACATCTTATTATTAAAAAAAAAAAATCACATTTTATAACTCCTCCCAACAATAGCAAAAGACACAATATCATGCTCCCAGAGCGAGCTTACAGCAGCTCAGCCGTTTGATAGTTCGTGGACTACTCAAACTCTATTAGGCTATGACAAACTTATACAATTATCTATATCAAAAGAAAGTTTTTTTTATGATTTTTATATTTTAATATGTTTTTCCCGGCTGCACTATAAGGGCAGCCTATTTTCTTCTATACCAAACGCTCAACTCCTGCTTTACGACCCAATACGCTGGGCTACAACCGCGAGCCAACAAGCACCAAGCGCAAAACACTATTCAAACTAAAGCAGGAGGCTACCCGTGTGTCAATCTAGCCAGGATCATATACCCTTGAACGACCATCTGCAACCACGTTGTCACAACCGGCAATATGGCGTATGTCCAGGTTATATACCAATAACCTTAGTGACCACCTGGTCAGCCTCATATTCCGATTGTGAAACTGGTCCAAGAACTTGAGAGGGTGATGATCTGGGTAAACTACAACGACCGGACCATAGGCTGGAACATAGACCTCGAAATGCCCCAGCGCATCATCGTCCTTTTCAATTTCATTCATCAGGTTCTGAAACGTTGCTGGTGCATTCTTAAGTCCGTAAGGCATAACATTGCACCGGTAGGTACTCCCGTCCACAACAAAACCACATACCTCTTTAGCACGCTCGGACAAAGGTACCTGCCAGTAACCCTTTACTAAATCTGCCTCCGTGATAGGCGATGCAGCCCCGAGGCGGTCTATGGTGTCGTCAACTCTTGATAAGGTATAGGCGTCTGTCAGGGATAATGCACACTCACTGATCTTGCCACTTAACACCGGTTGCAAAGTTACCGGCAACGACCACTCACGACATTCCTTATCATTCAGACCCTTCGTCCACACGTAATCCAGCTCTGCTTGCACCACAGGCTGTCGAGCAGGATTTATACGGTAGGGAATTAAACTGAGCCTTGCACTATCTCCAGCCTGCATGTCGGATTCTACCCCGTACATCAGGCCTGGAGAAGCAACAAACATGCGAAAGTACTGCCATAGCCTAGTAAACAACTGCCTTGCACTGTCTCCACGAACAACATGCCTAGTGCCCTCCCACAACCCAGCCGAGACCGCAGCTTCTAACCTGTAGTCTCCCTCCTTCTCCACCTTCGTCCCTAGAACAGCCAGGTCATGAGAGGGACAATCAGTACCACCTGTGCAGTCACTCCCATAGTTCATTATTGCTAAGGCTTCCCCGCCGATACCGTACATGCGCACCCCCGCATTCCTTGTGACGACATCTGCCTGCTCAGCATCACCGCTTTTAGAGACATGGCCAGATACAGTCTGTCTATGGTAGGGCTGTTGCATTAGACTAGAGCAGCATTGGGAGGCTATGTGACGACCGGGCACATCCACTCCACAGCCAACCTCACCAATCTGCTCAATGTCCTCCTTTTTACCACCACCCTTGGCAGCCATGGGTCGACCCTGACCTGGCAACCATGCCAAAGCCTCGTCGCCCACCTTGAACCACCGAAACAACGAGGCTAACGGTCTTTCAACATTCACGTGACCTGCCCGCGGAACATCTTGCACCGCCCGAGTTGTGAGACTCAGGGGCTCGGCACGACCAGTGGGGTATGAACCGAGCTGGTGCTGGAGTGCTGCACACTGCTGCTCAGGCAGGTGCTCTAGCGCTTCCACAGCCACCAGACTCGTGTCCCCCGCCCACTGCTCCGCCGAGACATGACAATCCCTACTCTCCTCCACCTGTGCCCTACTGCCCCCCTCTCCTTCTCCACCTTGGCCGCGGCAGACCAACGCAGGGACAGTAGGCTGCTCAGGTGGTTGCCTCACAAACTCCTCCAACAGGTTCACATGACATGCTTCCCCGTCCTCGTGTTTGATCTCGACAGCACCATTACCACACTTCTGAACTTCCGGATCCTCCAACTGCAGTTTACAAATATCTGAGGGAACCAACCTGTCTAGATGCTTCCGAAGCAACCCAAGTCCTCCCCCAATATCAAACTGAGCAACCCTTTTTTCTCTCCGTGTGTAACGTTGCTGCCTCGGAGTCTCTTCCTGCCCTACCTCCTCACTAGCTGTGACAGGTCCTGGGGCCTCTCCAGACTCCAACATAGGTGCCAATACTGAATCACCCGGGAGAGCCGCCGAGTCAAAACTCTTAAAACCAACTCCAGCTTTAGCCTCCTCCTGTTGATCGTTCCTCCGCTGGTCTGAAGACGGAGGACTAGGCTGTGACACTTTAGCTGCCCAAGCTCGGGTGACAACACACGCCATGGGTTGTGTCTGGCACCGCTCGACCCACTCTTGCTCTTCCCCACTCACGTCGGCCGGCCTCTCGGCAACGACTAAGGGTAGAACCTCAGAAGCGGGCATTGCAAAGTCGTTGCCGAGAAGAAGGTCGACGCCCTCCACTGGCAGTTTCTCCACAATCCCGACATCCAATTCACGTGCCACACCATCCACCTCCAACTCCAACCGCACCAGCGGGTATGACCGAGTTGCATTAATACCCTGCACCACTACCACCCGAGCCGCGTTTATAGGGTAGCCAGTCAAGTTTTTCATCAGAGTCTGGGAAGCACCTGTATCACGCAAGACCTCTACTCCATGCTTGCGCCCCGCCCACATCACGCAACCCCGCCCTCTATGGTCGCAAAAAACATCCTGAGCAGGGTTCGAGCCTCCCAGGTGCTTCTGCATTGGCTGTGCCTCAGCCTCTGACGAACTGCCCCGGGCAAACTCAGATGACTTCGGAGACACACCAATGTTGCAGGCCAAAGACACAGCTGCTGTAGGTGGTTTGCTAGGACAGACTCTTGCAAAGTGCCCCTTTTTATGACATTGATAACACTCCAACTCCCCTTTGGGCTTCCCTTGGTACTGGGAAGGGCCCGGCCCCTTCTTAAATGGGACGGTGCTAGTCTTGTGGTCAGTCTTGGTATCATGGCTCTTGTACTTGTTTGCATAAGGTATATCACTAACTCGGGGGGGTGGGGCGTCACGCCCCTTGTTACCTGCCTCACTACGCTGGGCAGACCCGCACCCACGAATTAGTGATAGCCGGAGGTCAGCCATCTCAGCTGCCTCCTGTAGAGTTTTGGGGTTCTTTTCTTTAATAGTTAAAGTCATTTCTGCACCAGTACACTTATAAAACTGCTCGAGCAGAAACAGCTCAGTCAACTGTTCGGCCGTCTCAGCTTTCTCAGAACGTGTCCAGTTTGTAAGTGCATCTTTTAAGTCCCGGGCATGTTCAAGAAAGGTCGCCTCCCTAGTCTTTGTACCACCCAGAAACTTCAATCGATATGTTTCCGGTTGCAACTCGTATGCCCGTAGGACAGCTCTCTTCAATTCTGGGTAGTCAATGCAAGACTCTAAAGGCAGTGCATCATAAGCCTTCAGACCCTTACCCGTAAGTCTTGAGGAGACTAGAGCTGCCCACTTCTCTTCAGGCCAATTATGCTCCCTACACTTCTTCTCAAAACGATTAAAAAATTCTGTGACTTCAGTTTCACTAAATACCGGCACCAATTTGACTAAGTGGGCTAAGGACTGTTCTCTTACTTGGCCCTCACGGCCCATCCGAATCCCTGTCGACTCTGCACGAGTCTTATCTAAATCTAATTGGGCACAATATTTCTCTGAGTCGTACCTAAGCTCAGCCTCATGCCTCCTAACCTCAATCTCCTGCCTCCTCGTCTCATCCTCCTGGTCTCATTCTCCTGCTTCCTAGCCTCAATCTTAGCAAGCTCAAGTTTAAATACCATATCTGGAGACAGGCAGGAAGAGGGAGCTGCCACTACTGAAGGAGGGGGGGCAAAAACTGGGGAACCACCATGTGCACCACCCGAGGGCACTCCAATCTGCCAATTCTCATCCCTCTGTGGGAGAGTGCTAACCTCCGGTAACTGAGTGGACGGCACTGTGGGAGTCGAGTGAGAGGGGATCTGGGGAGAAACCCCCCCAAACGCCCTCTCCTCCGAAACCCCATGTCGCCCACGCAACACCCAGGAAATCAGCTCCCCCTTGGACATCCCTACTACATTGGAAATGCCCAAAACCTTGGCTATCAGGTGCAAGCCATAAACATCCACCCCAGTCAGCCTCTCCTCCGTCACGTGGTACCGCTTACTCACAAAAACTCTAGCATCCTCCTCACTGGTTACTAACGGCACCTCTTCAAATGGCATCTCTCGCTCATCGTCAGTGCTAGGGCACGACATACTGAAGTCCACAAACAAATTCTCGAGACAAAAGTGTTAAACTTCCTATGCAAGCACTAATTACTAAATTAACTGGAGTCTCTTAAATGCTCTACTAATTGCCATACAAAAAAAAATATTCTTCAATATGCACGCTAAAATACAAACAAACAAATGTTGTACAACTCTGCAAAAATTTATACTGTTCACAAAATCCTAAGCAAGGTCGCCATTTGTTACGACCTGGCACTCGGGTACACAAGGGCTCTTAATCAGGACTCGAGTACGGCTCGCTGCCACAACGGAAACACACGATCCCAAACCCTAAGTACTGCCAGCCGAACAAAAAACACCAATACCCTCCAGAGTTCGATCTGCTATAACGGGGTATATAAGAACTCGGTACTAGTGTTCAACAACAGACTAATAAAGAGACAGGAATTATCTAGTCTGGTCAACAATCAAACAAAGAAGTAAGAAACAACAACACCAAAGAATAGTGTTGGCCGAAGCCGAAGTAATCCACCCTTGACTAAGAACTTAAGAAGTCCTCCACCCTCTACTTCGGATCGGCACTATTACGTTACGTTAATCAATAGTCCTTAAGCATCGAGCAAGGAATCTTCTGAAAAAGTTAGATGCTTCTCGGATGCTCGTAAGAAGTACGTATCGGATTTTGAACAGCAATTCAATAAGCAACACACTGGCAATTAAGTATCATTAAAGGTTTAAATTGACATAAGAATTATAAGAATAGGCAATAGTAAATGGCAAACATTAAAAAGAAGTACTCCGCCAATGCACCGGCAATAGCCTACTCGGATTGTGCTCGTGGGCCACTAATCACTAAAGTAGCTAAGCGTGCAACACATGAAATCAATAGTGCTTAAACAATATCATACATAAGGAAAGCTTCAATACTATTCTGTATCTGCTGATCGAGCAAAGTCTAGCTGGGATGTAGTAGGCTAGGAAACAATGGCTGAGCAAGCGGCTCGTAGCCTAGCGAGGTCCTTAAGGCTGTGCGGCCAAATTACGTTAATTGATGGGATGCTCTCTTGAGAGATCCAGATCGCGAGTATCTGGTTCTCTCCTGGCGATCCTCTCAAAGTCAAAGCAAACGAGTTAGTACAGTGTTGGGTGGCAGAGGCAAAAGCCCTCACTCGCAACACAGTGCTAAACTCACAAGGTACACAGTCAGAAAGACCACCTAGGCTTCCCACGTCTCCGTTGCGATTGTACAGGTTCAACAAAATCTAGTACACATCGGGAATCACAACACCAGTAGCCTTATCCCAGTCTAGCATTACCTAGACCAGCAAAAAACAGGAACAATAATAATAATACACAGGGAAATGCATATACGAGTGCAACAAACATTAATCAATCCTATTCTAAATTATCCCTTCCAAAATAGGCTATCTACTAGGCATATATCTCGTGAGAACTCAAGCGATAATACGTTGGCTGACTAGCTCTGCACCAACGGGACCATTGAAGTTAAAAAGGGTCGGGAAAAGAGGAAAAAAGGCTGTAAAGATAGTAGAGAAAGTTCACATCAGTCAGAAGAATATCTATAGTTAGCAAGGGAAATGAGAAGTCGCTCTGCCTAATGAGTTCTGAAGAAAATGTGGCGAGACTTCCCTTTTTATACTCGGCCCTCTAGTGAGCCCAACGTAAACTACTAAGGACCGCCCACTGACAATCATTACGTAATTTATCTCTCTCAATCTGGGATAGACAAAGGCTTTCCCACGCACTGAGGGGGAGGAGGGAGGGGGGGGGGAGTGCTAGTGAGTTAGGCCCACCTCCCGCATGGCGTACCCACTGACCCCCCGTTACGTAATCTCTCTCTCTCCTCTCATCATTACAAATAAGTTTTATACACAATACTTATAACTAATGATATAAAATAGAACTCGTTGACTCAGATGAAAACAACATACATATTCATAATACTTATAGTGCAACGGCTCACATGAACTAAGTTAGGAAACTCTACACAGACTACAGCCAAAGTTCCTGCCCTGACGATCCTAGCGAGAGTGGGGCATGACTGGGCGTTCTGTACAGCATGCTCACACTCGACATGCGTCACACCTCCCCCAAGATTTTACTTGCTCAACCCTGAGCTAAAATCTGACACACACAGAACCCCATCAAGCCCCTCACACCCAGCGACCGCATGGCACTAAAACAAAGCTGAGTTTATCACTAAAACACATCTTATTATTAAAAAAAAAAAATCACATTTTATAACTCCTCCCAACAATAGCAAAAGACACAATATCATGCTCCCAGAGCGAGCTTACAGCAGCTCAGCCGTTTGATAGTTCGTGGACTACTCAAACTCTATTAGGCTATGACAAACTTATACAATTATCTATATCAAAAGAAAGTTTTTTTTATGATTTTTATATTTTAATATGTTTTTCCCGGCTGCACTATAAGGGCAGCCTATTTTCTTCTATACCAAACGCTCAACTCCTGCTTTACGACCCAATACGCTGGGCTACAACCGCGAGCCAACAAGCACCAAGCGCAAAACACTATTCAAACTAAAGCAGGAGGCTACCCGTGTGTCAATCTAGCCAGGATCATATACCCTTGAACGACCATCTGCAACCACGTTGTCACAACCGGCAATATGGCGTATGTCCAGGTTATATACCAATAACCTTAGTGACCACCTGGTCAGCCTCATATTCCGATTGTGAAACTGGTCCAAGAACTTGAGAGGGTGATGATCTGGGTAAACTACAACGACCGGACCATAGGCTGGAACATAGACCTCGAAATGCCCCAGCGCATCATCGTCCTTTTCAATTTCATTCATCAGGTTCTGAAACGTTGCTGGTGCATTCTTAAGTCCGTAAGGCATAACATTGCACCGGTAGGTACTCCCGTCCACAACAAAACCACATACCTCTTTAGCACGCTCGGACAAAGGTACCTGCCAGTAACCCTTTACTAAATCTGCCTCCGTGATAGGCGATGCAGCCCCGAGGCGGTCTATGGTGTCGTCAACTCTTGATAAGGTATAGGCGTCTGTCAGGGATAATGCACACTCACTGATCTTGCCACTTAACACCGGTTGCAAAGTTACCGGCAACGACCACTCACGACATTCCTTATCATTCAGACCCTTCGTCCACACGTAATCCAGCTCTGCTTGCACCACAGGCTGTCGAGCAGGATTTATACGGTAGGGAATTAAACTGAGCCTTGCACTATCTCCAGCCTGCATGTCGGATTCTACCCCGTACATCAGGCCTGGAGAAGCAACAAACATGCGAAAGTACTGCCATAGCCTAGTAAACAACTGCCTTGCACTGTCTCCACGAACAACATGCCTAGTGCCCTCCCACAACCCAGCCGAGACCGCAGCTTCTAACCTGTAGTCTCCCTCCTTCTCCACCTTCGTCCCTAGAACAGCCAGGTCATGAGAGGGACAATCAGTACCACCTGTGCAGTCACTCCCATAGTTCATTATTGCTAAGGCTTCCCCGCCGATACCGTACATGCGCACCCCCGCATTCCTTGTGACGACATCTGCCTGCTCAGCATCACCGCTTTTAGAGACATGGCCAGATACAGTCTGTCTATGGTAGGGCTGTTGCATTAGACTAGAGCAGCATTGGGAGGCTATGTGACGACCGGGCACATCCACTCCACAGCCAACCTCACCAATCTGCTCAATGTCCTCCTTTTTACCACCACCCTTGGCAGCCATGGGTCGACCCTGACCTGGCAACCATGCCAAAGCCTCGTCGCCCACCTTGAACCACCGAAACAACGAGGCTAACGGTCTTTCAACATTCACGTGACCTGCCCGCGGAACATCTTGCACCGCCCGAGTTGTGAGACTCAGGGGCTCGGCACGACCAGTGGGGTATGAACCGAGCTGGTGCTGGAGTGCTGCACACTGCTGCTCAGGCAGGTGCTCTAGCGCTTCCACAGCCACCAGACTCGTGTCCCCCGCCCACTGCTCCGCCGAGACATGACAATCCCTACTCTCCTCCACCTGTGCCCTACTGCCCCCCTCTCCTTCTCCACCTTGGCCGCGGCAGACCAACGCAGGGACAGTAGGCTGCTCAGGTGGTTGCCTCACAAACTCCTCCAACAGGTTCACATGACATGCTTCCCCGTCCTCGTGTTTGATCTCGACAGCACCATTACCACACTTCTGAACTTCCGGATCCTCCAACTGCAGTTTACAAATATCTGAGGGAACCAACCTGTCTAGATGCTTCCGAAGCAACCCAAGTCCTCCCCCAATATCAAACTGAGCAACCCTTTTTTCTCTCCGTGTGTAACGTTGCTGCCTCGGAGTCTCTTCCTGCCCTACCTCCTCACTAGCTGTGACAGGTCCTGGGGCCTCTCCAGACTCCAACATAGGTGCCAATACTGAATCACCCGGGAGAGCCGCCGAGTCAAAACTCTTAAAACCAACTCCAGCTTTAGCCTCCTCCTGTTGATCGTTCCTCCGCTGGTCTGAAGACGGAGGACTAGGCTGTGACACTTTAGCTGCCCAAGCTCGGGTGACAACACACGCCATGGGTTGTGTCTGGCACCGCTCGACCCACTCTTGCTCTTCCCCACTCACGTCGGCCGGCCTCTCGGCAACGACTAAGGGTAGAACCTCAGAAGCGGGCATTGCAAAGTCGTTGCCGAGAAGAAGGTCGACGCCCTCCACTGGCAGTTTATCCACAATCCCGACATCCAATTCACGTGCCACACCATCCACCTCCAACTCCAACCGCACCAGCGGGTATGACCGAGTTGCATTAATACCCTGCACCACTACCACCCGAGCCGCGTTTATAGGGTAGCCAGTCAAGTTTTTCATCAGAGTCTGGGAAGCACCTGTATCACGCAAGACCTCTACTCCATGCTTGCGCCCCGCCCACATCACGCAACCCCGCCCTCTATGGTCGCAAAAAACATCCTGAGCAGGGTTCGAGCCTCCCAGGTGCTTCTGCATTGGCTGTGCCTCAGCCTCTGACGAACTGCCCCGGGCAAACTCAGATGACTTCGGAGACACACCAATGTTGCAGGCCAAAGACACAGCTGCTGTAGGTGGTTTGCTAGGACAGACTCTTGCAAAGTGCCCCTTTTTATGACATTGATAACACTCCAACTCCCCTTTGGGCTTCCCTTGGTACTGGGAAGGGCCCGGCCCCTTCTTAAATGGGACGGTGCTAGTCTTGTGGTCAGTCTTGGTATCATGGCTCTTGTACTTGTTTGCATAAGGTATATCACTAACTCGGGGGGGTGGGGCGTCACGCCCCTTGTTACCTGCCTCACTACGCTGGGCAGACCCGCACCCACGAATTAGTGATAGCCGGAGGTCAGCCATCTCAGCTGCCTCCTGTAGAGTTTTGGGGTTCTTTTCTTTAATAGTTAAAGTCATTTCTGCACCAGTACACTTATAAAACTGCTCGAGCAGAAACAGCTCAGTCAACTGTTCGGCCGTCTCAGCTTTCTCAGAACGTGTCCAGTTTGTAAGTGCATCTTTTAAGTCCCGGGCATGTTCAAGAAAGGTCGCCTCCCTAGTCTTTGTACCACCCAGAAACTTCAATCGATATGTTTCCGGTTGCAACTCGTATGCCCGTAGGACAGCTCTCTTCAATTCTGGGTAGTCAATGCAAGACTCTAAAGGCAGTGCATCATAAGCCTTCAGACCCTTACCCGTAAGTCTTGAGGAGACTAGAGCTGCCCACTTCTCTTCAGGCCAATTATGCTCCCTACACTTCTTCTCAAAACGATTAAAAAATTCTGTGACTTCAGTTTCACTAAATACCGGCACCAATTTGACTAAGTGGGCTAAGGACTGTTCTCTTACTTGGCCCTCACGGCCCATCCGAATCCCTGTCGACTCTGCACGAGTCTTATCTAAATCTAATTGGGCACAATATTTCTCTGAGTCGTACCTAAGCTCAGCCTCATGCCTCCTAACCTCAATCTCCTGCCTCCTCGTCTCATCCTCCTGGTCTCATTCTCCTGCTTCCTAGCCTCAATCTTAGCAAGCTCAAGTTTAAATACCATATCTGGAGACAGGCAGGAAGAGGGAGCTGCCACTACTGAAGGAGGGGGGGCAAAAACTGGGGAACCACCATGTGCACCACCCGAGGGCACTCCAATCTGCCAATTCTCATCCCTCTGTGGGAGAGTGCTAACCTCCGGTAACTGAGTGGACGGCACTGTGGGAGTCGAGTGAGAGGGGATCTGGGGAGGAACCCCCCCAAACGCCCTCTCCTCCGAAACCCCATGTCGCCCACGCAACACCCAGGAAATCAGCTCCCCCTTGGACATCCCTACTACATTGGAAATGCCCAAAACCTTGGCTATCAGGTGCAAGCCATAAACATCCACCCCAGTCAGCCTCTCCTCCGTCACGTGGTACCGCTTACTCACAAAAACTCTAGCATCCTCCTCACTGGTTACTAACGGCACCTCTTCAAATGGCATCTCTCGCTCATCGTCAGTGCTAGGGCACGACATACTGAAGTCCACAAACAAATTCTCGAGACAAAAGTGTTAAACTTCCTATGCAAGCACTAATTACTAAATTAACTGGAGTCTCTTAAATGCTCTACTAATTGCCATACAAAAAAAAATATTCTTCAATATGCACGCTAAAATACAAACAAACAAATGTTGTACAACTCTGCAAAAATTTATACTGTTCACAAAATCCTAAGCAAGGTCGCCATTTGTTACGACCTGGCACTCGGGTACACAAGGGCTCTTAATCAGGACTCGAGTACGGCTCGCTGCCACAACGGAAACACACGATCCCAAACCCTAAGTACTGCCAGCCGAACAAAAAACACCAATACCCTCCAGAGTTCGATCTGCTATAACGGGGTATATAAGAACTCGGTACTAGTGTTCAACAACAGACTAATAAAGAGACAGGAATTATCTAGTCTGGTCAACAATCAAACAAAGAAGTAAGAAACAACAACACCAAAGAATAGTGTTGGCCGAAGCCGAAGTAATCCACCCTTGACTAAGAACTTAAGAAGTCCTCCACCCTCTACTTCGGATCGGCACTATTACGTTACGTTAATCAATAGTCCTTAAGCATCGAGCAAGGAATCTTCTGAAAAAGTTAGATGCTTCTCGGATGCTCGTAAGAAGTACGTATCGGATTTTGAACAGCAATTCAATAAGCAACACACTGGCAATTAAGTATCATTAAAGGTTTAAATTGACATAAGAAGAATTATAAGAATAGGCAATAGTAAATGGCAAACATTAAAAAGAAGTACTCCGCCAATGCACCGGCAATAGCCTACTCGGATTGTGCTCGTGGGCCACTAATCACTAAAGTAGCTAAGCATGCAACACATGAAATCAATAGTGCTTAAACAATATCATACATAAGGAAAGCTTCAATACTATTCTGTATCTGCTGATCGAGCAAAGTCTAGCTGGGATGTAGTAGGCTAGGAAACTATGGCTGAGCAAGCGGCTCGTAGCCTAGCGAGGTCCTTAAGGCTGTGCGGCCAAATTACGTTAATTGACGGGATGCTCTCTTGAGAGATCCAGATCGCGAGTATCTGGTTCTCTCCTGGCGATCCTCTCAAAGTCAAAGCAAACGAGTTAGTACAGTGTTGGGTGGCAGAGGCAAAAGCCCTCACTCGCAACACAGTGCTAAACTCACAAGGTACACAGTCAGAAAGACCACCTAGGCTTCCCACGTCTCCGTTGCGATTGTACAGGTTCAACAAAATCTAGTACACATCAGGAATCACAACACCAGTAGCCTTATCCCAGTCTAGCATTACCTAGACCATCAGAAAACAGGAACAATAATAATAATACACAGGGAAATGCATATACGAGTGCAACAAACATTAATCAATCCTATTCTAAATTATCCCTTCCAAAATAGGCTATCTACTAGGCATATATCTCGTGAGAACTCAAGCGATAATACGTTGGCTGACTAGCTCTGCACCAACGGGACCATTGAAGTTAAAAAGGGTCGGGAAAAGAGGAAAAAAGGCTGTAAAGATAGTAGAGAAAGTTCACATCAGTCAGAAGAATATCTATAGTTAGCAAGGGAAATGAGAAGTCGCTCTGCCTAATGAGTTCTGAAGAAAATGTGGCGAGACTTCCCTTTTTATACTCGGCCCTCTAGTGAGCCCAACGTAAACTACTAAGGACCGCCCACTGACAATCATTACGTAATTTATCTCTCTCAATCTGGGATAGACAAAGGCTTTCCCACGCACTGAGGGGGAGGAGGGAGGGGGGGGGGGAGTGCTAGTGAGTTAGGCCCACCTCCCGCATGGCGCACCCACTGACCCCCCATTACGTAATCTCTCTCTCTCCTCTCATCATTACAAATAAGTTTTATACACAATACTTATAACTAATGATATAAAATAGAACTCGTTGACTCAGATGAAAACATACATATTCATAATACTTATAGTGCAACGGCTCACATGAACTAAGTTAGGAAACTCTACACAGACTACAGCCAAAGTTCCTGCCCTGACGATCCTAGCGAGAGTGGGGCATGACTGGGCGTTCTGTACAGCATGCTCACACTCGACATGCGTCACAGTGTGTGTGTGTGTATGTGTGTGTGTGTGTACACAACTAAACAAAATCATCTAAATATAACTAGGTTAACATTTAAAAAGAAGGGGTTAAAATAACACAACAGTGGAAAAGAAACCTCCCAATATAAAAAATGTGTTCTTCATTCCCAGACACGCTACAAACTAACGGGGCGAACGTCTTAAAATATCAAAACTAATGGAAACATAAGGGAGAAGATGGTTCGAGAAAAAAACCCTGAAGTAAACATCTCTCCTTAAGGTCGCGGCACACCAAGCCCACAATCAAACATATTCTGACGCAAATTGTTCGATCGGTTACATCAAGGGAAATATAAACAGACATTGAATAACCCGTTGCATTACGTTGCATTTTGAGTCATCTGTTCAAACTACCACACAAGATTATGTCCCAACAAAACTCTAGTGTGGGAGTGTAAAAAGGCTGGCTCATAATGTGAAGTTATGCCATGTTGTGTTTCACTGGTGAAACTGATCTAACAATTTGCGTCAGAATAGGTCTTGTTCTGGGGTTGGTGTAGCGCGACCTTAAGGGGGTGACCTGTTTTGGTTCTGTCCTTATCTATCTTTCTCTGGCTTGTATCCATTTGGCCCCATTCAGCCTACTGTTTTAAGACGTTTATCCCCATCCAGGTGTCAATTTTTTTACTGGTGAGCGGTAGCGAGCCAGCATATTATTTATTTTTGTTTGACAGCAGGCTAAATTTGTACATTTTTCGATAGAAAAATTTCTCCGGAGAAGCCGGATTTCTTCATATAATGCTGGCTCGCTATCGCTCGCCAGGAAGAAATGGACACCTAGATGGGGATAAAAGTCTTAAAATAGTTGGCTGAGTGGGGCCGAATGGATACAAGCCAGAGAAAGAGAGAAAAGGACAGAAATAACAAAAAGCAGGTCACCCCCCTTAAGGGGGGATTGGTGTATATATTATCTTAAATATTTAAATATGTATTATATATTTAGCTTTCTTCCAAGACCTCCATCAAGATTAAAACAAAAGAAACATGCCCAAGATCCTCCTTAAAGATAAATTTGTACATTTATCGAAAGAAAAATGTCCCAGCCAAAGGCCAGTTTCTCTTAAATTACAGGCTCGCTATCGCTCGCCAAGAAAAGATTGATACCTTAAATGCATGAGAAGTCTTACTATTGACAATACAATGGGGCCAAACTACTGCGGCAAACGTCTTAAAATCTCAAAACTAATGGAGCTCAAAATGAGGAAGAAGGAAGGCCAAAAACTGCCCGTGTTGTTTATAATCTGATGTAACCGATGGAATAATATATGAGTCATAATAATATATGCGTCAACATAATATATGCATCATAATATATGCGCCATAATAATATATGCGTCATAATAATATATGCGTCATAATAATATATGCGTCATAATAATATATGGGTCATAATAATATATGCGCCATAATAACATATGCGTCATAATAATATATGCGTCATAATAACATATGCGTCATAATAACATATGCGTCATAATAACATATGCGTCATAATAACATATGCGTCATAATAACATATGCGTCATAATAACATATGCGCCATAATAATATATGCGTCCTAATAATATATGCGTCCTAATAATATATGCGTCCTAATAATATATGCGTCCTAATAATATATGCGTCCTAATAATATATGCGTCCTAATAATATATGCGTCCTAATAATATATGCGTCCTAATAATATATGCGTCCTAATAATATATGCGTCCTAATAATATATGCGCCATAATAATATATGCGCCATAATAATATATGCGCCATAATAATATATGCGCCATAATAATATATGCGCCATAATAATATATGCGTCATAATAATATATGCGTCATAATAATACTGTATATGCGTCCTAATAATATATGCGTCCTAATAATATATCGGTCCTAATAATATATGCGCCATAATAATATATGCGCCATAATAATATATGCGCCCTAATAATATATGCGCCCTAATAATATATGCGTCCTAATAATATATGCGTCCTAATAATATATGCGTCCTAATAATATATGCGTCCTAATAATATATGCGTCCTAATAATATATGCGTCCTAATAATATATGCGTCCTAATAATATATGCGTCCTAATAATATATGCGTCCTAATAATATATGCGTCCTAATAATATATGCGCCCTAATAATATATGCGCCCTAATCTAATAATACAGTATATGCGTCATAATAATATATGCGTCATAATAATATAATATGCGTCATAATAATATATGCGTCATAATAATATATGCGTCATAATAATATATGCGTCATAATAATATATGCGTCATAATAATATATGCGCCATAATAATATATGCGCCATAATAATATATGCTCATAATAATATATGCATCATAATAATTATGTCTGGTTCCAGGGTTGGTGTAGCGTGACGTTAAGGGGAGGCAGACCGTTTTCCTAGACCCCTTCTCCCTAATGTGTAGCCCCACTAGTTTTGAGATTATAAGATGTTCGGCCCATTAGTTTGGCGATTTTAACACCTTTCGCCCCATTTCGTTGTCAATTTTAAGACCTTTCGTGCCATATACAGTAGGTGTCAGTTATTTCCTGGCGAGCGATAGCGAGCCTGCAATTTTAAGAGGAACCGGCCTTTGACCGGGCCATTTTTCTAAAGAAAAATGTACAAATTTATCTTGAAGGGGGGTCTAGGGGGTGTTTTTCTAAGCTTGATGGAGGTCTAGGGAGGAAACTAAAACAATATATAAATAACTGAATTAATAGACCAAACAAACGGTCAGTCTCCCCTTAAGTCATGAATATGCTGAACAAACATTAATCATATTTGGATCCGAGAGAGGATCTTTTTGAGTCTCCCGAGATTTGCACCATTAGTTTAAAGATTTGAAAAAGTTTCACCCGATTAGGTTGGCGATAATAAGACGTTTCATCCCATTTAGTTGTCGCGTTTGTTTTTCTGGGCAACTGATAGCAAGCCTGTAACTTGGAAGAAATGGCCTTCGGCCAGGGTGGGCATTTTATATTTTGAAGGAAATCTGGGAAAGCGATTTGGTAGCCTAGGAAACAAATTTTAATAAAATACCTTCCTCGAAAATGGCAAAAAGGGTGAGAGAGAGAGAAAGAGAGAGAGAGAATACCGAGTGACACGAAAAATGCAATATATCACAACGGGAGAGAGTGGCAGTAGTATTGTTACAGAGAAAAAAGTGGAAACAAATTACTCTGCGGCAGACCAACACACAAACATAATATGACACTTCGATACTGGCGAAAACTTAGTGAAAACTAAATTGTGATAGGAACAGAAATAGATAACTTTCGGTGGCATACTCTACAAACCTATAATACTATAATAGATTGGGTTGAGATGGTAGACTGAAACATGAAACATAATACTATAGCAGTCATCGCCCAGGACATTTTCCTATCGAAAATGTACATGTATAGATTGAAGGGGGTCTTACTTAAAGGGAAGTTTCTGAATCCATATTACTATAATAGATTGAGTTCAGATGTCAGGCTTAAACATAAAAGACAGTCAACCAGATTACTTCCTTCATCAACACTCTCTGGGCCGAGCTCTTGGGGGTTATTAGGAAATGATGCTTATAATTATTATTGGGGATTTGTGTTGCTTTTGCCATTTTCGAGCAATGTATTTTCATTTGTCCCCTGGCATATAAATAGACAATTCTTCGTGAGGGTGTGTATATCGGCATAGTGAATAGATTGAGTGCAACAAAGGTTAAATTAAGACCGTGAAAGTGGATAAAAATGCCGGTTTTAGTAAAGTGTAACGGCTTTTTTACGAGGCAGGTACCGGGCGACCCAAGCGAGGTCCAGCCCTTAGAAATCTGACCTATGAGTTGCCACAGACGTCGATAGTCAGAATTATGCTATTCCTAGGAGCGTATATTTAAGTGGAATATCCAGTAATATCGTACTACTAATCACCGAAGGAAGTGAGTTTCCGCTCTGTAAAGGAGAAATAGTGATAAAGGGTAAATCAATAATAATCTAAACTAAAATCCACGTTTGACATCCACGAGTGCCAGGCGTTCCCCCCTACACACAGTGCGCAGCCTAAAATTCAAACGCCGGGCCACACAAAGTCCTAGCCCTCCTGACGCAAAATTGGCCTACAAAAAAGCCACCCATAATGTATTCTTTCGAAAATATATAAATTAACAAATGCAAAAATAAAATAGTTTGTGTGACCGATCATATAATTCAGCAGATGCGAGTTAAGCAGTCTCTCCCCCCCCCCCCCCCCCCCCACGTTCAGTGTCGAAAAATTAACAATGAAAATTAAAGCAATGAAAACATAATAAATGGCTACCAGAGATATTTGCGCAGCCTGTAAGTATACTATACATGTGAATAAGGGCACGAAATGCCAGATATGCAAGCTTACGTTTCATTGGATGTGTGTAGACCTATCAACAATGAATACAGCTTACAATGATATAAAGAAAAACCTTAGTTCTGTGACAATTGTTTTGAAATCACAATGCGAAATATTTAGACAGTTGAAAATACAGATGGGCAAGATAGGTTTAATATAGTAAAGACGTGGTTAATTTCCATCGAGGATGGGAATTACTGAGGGATAGTAGAGACACCCCTACCCTTGAATCTCTGCCCATACCCAGAACGCATTCCACACACCCTCCCCCTCCACCCACATCGCCTCCCTCACGCTAACACACACCGCCACCCGCACCTCAACCAACAGCATATGCACAATACCAACCCCATAAATCCACAAACCCTCCCACTTCACAGCCACCTATTGCCACTGACCATCCTACTGTCATTGACTAAATAACTTCCCAGGAAGCAATTATGAAGCAACAAGCTCCTCTAATAGGCTCCCCCAACCAAACACCGCCACACTAGCCTGCCCCCCACATGACCCTACCACACGGCTCCCCTCAACACCTCTGCCAACTACCCAGGTACTCCCGACGAACCAAGACACCCAGCCCCCCTCTACACCGTCTCGTCTCGGAACACTACACCACCCCATAACCATACCATTAGTCCCCCCAATTCACAGGCCTCCCCATCCCCGATCCAGCAAGTCTCACAGTATAGCCCACCACAAAACCGTTCTCGACCACCTTCACCAATATGCAGATATTATCTGAAAAGGCGGTGCTATTTTGGACAATACGGTGATAATGGAGAAAGATGTAGATTTGCTCACCCACAACTTTGCAACATGCTGATTAATGATGGAAAATGCTGATTTGGTGAAAAATGCTTAAACCACCACCCTTCCATCTGCAAGTCATCTCTTGAAAGCAAGACCTGCTGTGATACTAACTGCCACGATTTTCATATTAGAGGTACATGGAGTTATGCAAGAAACATCGCAAATGGTACTGATAACCAAAACAAAATCTAGTTTCGCGAGGACGAGACAGAGGAAGAAGGGAAGGAGGGAAATGGCAGATGAAGATGAGGAGATGGAGGGAGATGGAAGAGCACATTCGCCCAGATACTACTACCAAGAAGGTCATCCCTATAACAATGTGTCAAAAACCGTTTCCAAATTCTTGCTGCCGATGAAGAAGAAACGGAGGAAGTATGGCTTGTGGGGGACTCCATGGTAGGCGGCCAGCTCAAGGAGTTCTGCGCCTGGTCACCCAGGACCAGAAAGTGATTCTGTATCCCGGGTGGCGGTGTGCTCAACGTCGATGCTGCTGTGGACGAGGTGACCAGGCTGGCCCCTACAAACACAACCTATGTCATACATGTCTGAGCAAATGACGTCCTGTGCACACGATCAGAGGAACTCTTGAAAGACGTACCAGGAAAAATCTAGCAGGATCATCATCTCAGGCATCATTCCCTGGATTAACGCAAAGAATCTCTTCTGGTTCACAGCCACGAAAATAAATTGTCAACTCGCCAACATCTGCAGGGAGAAGAACATCGGCTTCATCAACACTTGGGATAATTTCTACCGCAATCAACATTTGTTCTCAAGAGACGGTGTCCACCTAAACCCGATAGGAGCTGCTCGGTTTGGCCGTCTGCTGAATGATGCCGTAAAGAGCCTTCATTAAAAAAATGGGGCCAACAGTCACCAGAATGGAAGGACAACTTAAATCTCAGAAGAAATACAAACCCAAGGCAAGCAAAATCATCAAATGCATGTGGCGAGCATCAAATGATATCAAGAACCACATCTCTAAAGCTCTTCTACATGAACCCTCGAAGTATACAAAATACATTTTCAGAACTAGAGGAACTCGTGTTTTCAGAAAATGTTTGGCTAAATACGGAAGACAGACTTTTTAGCAGAATTTTCACTTCCCAGCTGTGTAATGTTTGAGAAAAGCAGAGTTGATAAAAATGGAGGCAGCATTATATTTTTCATCAAAGAAAGTCTTAGCCCAATTAGCTTGTCAAAACCTCAAATAGTAAATATTGATTCATCTTATGTGCTAATAAAAAACAATAAAAGAACAAAAATAATCCTAGCATTAATATATAGGCCCCAGCCCAATCAGTGCAAACCGACCAAGAGATTTATGAGAAAATTGCAGAAATAAGTAACATACACAATACTATAATTTTTGGCAACTTTAATTTACCAGTGACCAAATGGGGCGACACTCTTACTTCACACTCCGGACACGATATGTTTGCCAACCTACAAGAAAACTCCCTCCATCAATTTGTTCAATCTCTAACCCGCAGTAATAATGTTCTTGACCTTGTACTTGCAACAAAAGAAGACTTGATCGATAATGTGACTGTTGGTGATGAATTCTGCAATAGTGACCAACGTATGATCACTTTCAGTATACAATTTAATAGCAATAAACTCAATACCAGCAATGAGAAAGTTCCAAATTTCAAGCGAGAACATTTCCATAAACTCAGAACAAAATTTAAAGGAGTGAATTGGAGTTTTATAATCAATAATGAGATAAACCAATCATGGAAAATTGTCACAGAAATGTACACGAACGCAGTACGCGAGTTCATACCATAAAAACCCCCAGAAGATCTGCACATAATAACAAACCTAAATGGTGGAATAGAGAAATAACTGAATGTCTACTGCTAAAAAGAAAGCTCATGAGAGATTACAAGCCTCTGATAACGATGAAAATAGACAGGCCTTCAGAGATCTACGACTTAAATCCAAAAGGTTAATTAAACAAAGTACAAACACTTTGGAGTTACATGCTGCGAATCAAAGCAAGACTAACCCAAACGAATTCTAGTTACATCAGGTAGAAGAAAGTGGTGACTTCAACGATTGGACCCATGGTAGATGAAAATGGAGATTTTACCAAAGAAGATGCCAAAATGAGTAATACTCTCAACAACCTCTTTGCATCAGTCTTTACATCAGAAGACCTACTGTAATATTATTTTTATTAATCTCACCCCCACACCCCCAATGAAATTAATTAAAGTATATATGATCCACCGGGATTCGAACCCGGGTTATCACACACATATTTTTGCCACCTTAACCATTACACCACCAGGACGGTTAAAGGTTTATGCACACGCCTACGACTTATTATCCATTCTCGAATACTGGATATTAGTCTAATCATGTTCATACTCCCAACCGCACTATGGTAGCCTACTGTTTAAGTGAGAGGAAAGAATATTCATGGGGCACAGATCATATAGACCGGCCTCTCGAAGAAATATCCCTAAACTTACTAATAATATTATTTTTATTAATCTCACCACCACACCCCCAATGATATTAATTAAAGTATATATGATCCACCGGGATTCGAACCCGGGTTATCACACACATATGTTTGCCACCTTAACCATTACACCACCAGGACGGTTAAAGGTTTATGCACACGCCTACGACTTATTATCCATTCTCGAATACTGGATATTAGTCTAATCATGTTCATACTCCCAACCGCACTATGGCAGCCTACTGTTTAAGTGAGAGGAAAGAATATTCATGGGGCACAGATCATATAGACCGGCCTCTCGAAGAAATATCCCTAAACCTACTAATAATATTATTTTTATTAATCTCACCACCACACCCCCAATGAAATTAATTAAAGTATATATGATCCACCGGGATTCGAACCCGGGTTATCACACACATATTTTTGCCACCTTAACCATTACACCACCAGGACGGTTAAAGGTTTATGCACACGCCTACGACTTATTATCCATTCTCGAATACTGGATATTAGTCTAATCATGTTCATACTCCCAACCGCACTATGGTAGCCTACTGTTTAAGTGAGAGGAAAGAATATTCATGGGGCACAGATCATATAGACCGGCCTCTCGAAGAAATATCCCTAAACCTACTAATAATATTATTTTTATTAATCTCACCACCACACCCCCAATGAAATTAATTAAAGTATATATGATCCACCGGGATTCGAACCCGGGTTATCACACACATATTTTTGCCACCTTAACCATTACACCACCAGGACGGTTAAAGGTTTATGCACACGCCTACGACTTATTATCCATTCTCGAATACTGGATATTAGTCTAATCATGTTCATACTCCCAACCGCACTATGGTAGCCTACTGTTTAAGTGAGAGGAAAGAATATTCATGGGGCACAGATCATATAGACCGGCCTCTCGAAGAAATATCCCTAAACCTACTAATAATATTATTTTTATTAATCTCACCACCACACCCCCAATGAAATTAATTAAAGTATATATGATCCACCGGGATTCGAACCCGGGTTATCACACACATATTTTTGCCACCTTAACCATTATACCACCAGGACGGTTAAAGGTTTATGCACACGCCTACGACTTATTATCCATTCTCGAATACTGGATATTAGTCTAATCATGTTCATACTCCCAACCGCACTATGGTAGCCTACTGTTTAAGTGAGAGGAAAGAATATTCATGGGGCACAGATCATATAGACCGGCCTCTCGAAGAAATATCCCTAAACCTACTAATATTATTATTTTTATTAATCTCACCACCACACCCCCAATGAAATTAATTAAAGTATATATGATCCACCGGGATTCGAACCCGGGTTATCACACACATATTTTTGCCACCTTAACCATTACACCACCAGGACGGTTAAAGGTTTATGCACACGCCTACGACTTATTATCCATTCTCGAATACTGGATATTAGTCTAATCATGTTCATACTCCCAACCGCACTATGGTAGCCTACTGTTTAAGTGAGAGGAAAGAATATTCATGGGGCACAGATCATATAGACCGGCCTCTCGAAGAAATATCCCTAAACCTACTAATAATATTATTTTTATTAATCTCACCACCACACCCCCAATGAAATTAATTAAAGTATATATGATCCACCGGGATTCGAACCCGGGTTATCACACACATATTTTTGCCACCTTAACCATTACACCACCAGGACGGTTAAAGGTTTATGCACACGCCTACGACTTATTATCCATTCTCGAATACTGGATATTAGTCTAATCATGTTCATACTCCTAACCGCACTATGGTAGCCTACTGTTTAAGTGAGAGGAAAGAATATTCATGGGGCACAGATCATATAGACCGGCCTCTCGAAGAAATATCCCTAAACCTACTAATAATATTATTTTTATTAATCTCACCACCACACCCCCAATGAAATTAATTAAAGTATATATGATCCACCGGGATTCGAACCCGGGTTATCACACACATATTTTTGCCACCTTAACCATTACACCACCAGGACGGTTAAAGGTTTATGCACACGCCTACGACTTATTATCCATTCTCGAATACTGGATATTAGTCTAATCATGTTCATACTCCCAACCGCACTATGGTAGCCTACTGTTTAAGTGAGAGAAAAGAATATTCATGGGGCACAGATCATATAGACCGGCCTCTCGAAGAAATATCCCTAAACCTACTAATAATATTATTTTTATTAATCTCACCACCACACCCCCAATGAAATTAATTAAAGTATATATGATCCACCGGGATTCGAACCCGGGTTATCACACACATATTTTTGCCACCTTAACCATTACACCACCAGGACGACATCCCTACAGTACCGTCAGTACAGACAAACAATTTTGAAGTTCTTAGAAATATCAGCATAACATATCGGACACAACATACTCTGATCATAAATTAATTGAGATCAACACAACTAAGTGTACAGACAACCACACATTCGAGACTAAAAACCGACCCTTTCAGTAAATTTAACTTCAACAACAAAAATATTAGGTGGGAAGAGGTAAATCAAGAAATGGAGGAAATAGACTGGGAAGATTTAATGAATAACCTGACACCATCAGAAGGTCTAGTCCTAATAACAAGCCATAACCCAAATCTGTAGCCACCACATATCTGAAAGACAAACAAGACGAAGAAGCAAACCAGATCGGGAAAGAAGGAAGCTGTACATAAGAAAAACATTACTCACACAATGACGCACACATCAAAATATACAGGATAGGCAAAAGGCCAAAATCGATAGAGAAATTGTGGACATTGAACAAACATTAAGAATCTCATATGAACTACAACATATTATGGAAGAGGAGAGGAAAGCTATTGCAGGTATTGCAACTATCCACCCCCCTCTCTCCTACTTATGCCTAATATCCTAATCTCTTCTAAAGATGTACTTTCTACCCTCTCTGGGCTTAATACTAAGAAGGCATACAGTCTGGATGGTGTTCCTCCTGTTTTACTTAAAAATTGTGCTTCCGTGCTGACCCGCTGCCTAGGCAAACTCTTTCGTCTCTGTCTCTCCTTTAACGTCTTTCCTTCTTGCTGGAAGTTTGCTCTCATTCAACCTGTCCCAAAGAAGGGTGACCGCTCTCAACCCTCCAACTATCGTACAATTACTCTCATCTCTTGTATCTCTAAAGTTTTTGAAACTATTCTTGCTTCCAAATTTCTTAAGCATTTCTCTTCTCATAATCTGGTCTCAGATCGCCAGTATGGCTTCCTTAAGGGTCGCTCTACTGGTGATCTTCTTTCATATCTTAATAACTCTTGGTCATCCAACTTTCGGGACTTCGGGGAGACTTTTTCTGTTGCAATAGACATATCGAAGACCTTCGATAGAGTCTGGCACAAGTCTTTAATTTCCTCCTTCGGTTTCTGTCCCTCCATCTGTTCCTTTGTCTCTAATTTCCTTTCCGGCCGTTCCATAGCTGCAGTTGTGGACGGCCATCGCTCAATTCCTCATTCTATCAACTCCGGTGTTCATCAGGGTTCTGTCCTATCTCCTATTCTCTTTCTAATTTTCATAGATGATCTTCTCAACTGTACATCTAGTCCCATCCATTCATATGCAGACGACTCTACTTTACACCACTCAATTAGTTTTCCAGAACGCCCCAGCCAGCAGTCCCTCAAAAGTAAACGTAATGAAGCCATAAAATGCTTATCTTCTGATCTAGCTACTATTTCCAATTGGGGTAGAGAAAACCTTGTTATATTTAACCCTTGTCTAGAGGGAGTTTTTGGGCTATTTTGGGCATATTCAGGTCCTCCTGAATGATCAATCCAGTATCTGCATGAAAAGAAATGTATTCAGCAAAAAACTAGGTGCTAAAAGCTTCAAAAGGAGACCAGAACGAGCTACGTAGCACTCGTCGTTCTCACGTAGTGGTACCACTAACATGGGAGTTTAGCGTATAGCGGCATATTTTTTCCCTCTACGCTCACTACTGGCAACACTGCCGGCCTCTCGAGAACAGAGGGAGCGTGAGTCAGTGGGCGGCGGTAAGCCCTGGGTGTCGGACGTGTGGCCTACTGCGCTCCTGGCCATTTGCACTCTATTTTAACCCTTTAAAAGCCTTAATAATGTTCCTAACTTGCTGCAAATTGGAGCCCGACTTAAGGCAGTTAAGGGTTAATGCTTCCAAAACTCAATTTATCCATCTTACTACCCGTCAGGAACCTCCAGAGGACTATCCCTTATTCTTCAACAATACAAAAATCAACCCTTCATCTTCCCTCAATGTTCTCGGCGTCTCTTTTTCTTCTGCCCTCACTTGGAAAGACCATATTACCAGTCTCGCTAAGGCAGCTTCCCAGAAGCTGGGTGTGCTCAACCACCTCAAGGGGTTCTTTACCCCTGCGCAGCTTCTTGCTCTGTACAGGGGCACAGTGCGTCCTTGTATCGAGTATTGTTCACATGTGTGGGGAGGATCCTCTCGCACCGCATTCCTAGATAAAGTAGAAAGGAAAGCCTTTCGTATCATTAACTCCCGTCCACTCACCAACTCTCTGCAATCTCTCCCTCTCTTCGCCGCAATATTGCATCTCTCTCACTATTCTATCGCTACTACAATAATCAGTGTTCCTCGGAGCTTTCCCAGTGTATACCACCTCCTCTACTTGGGGTACGTAGTACCCGCCTTGCAACACAATCCATACCCCTTTTCTGTGCAACTCTCCAACCCAAGAGTGAAACGCTATTCTCAGACTTTCTTCTATTCAACTGCCGAGCTCTGAAACTCTCTCCCAGAATCAGTCTTTCCCTCTTCCTATGACTTAAATTGCTTCACACTCCGTGTGTCCAGGCATTTTAGCTCGAACGTCCCTTGATTTCGGCCCTGTCACTCTTTGAAATCTGGGCGAGGCACTCGCTGCAGGCAGTTATACCTTTTGTCTACCTCATTTACATAGAAAAAATAAATAAATAAACAAATAAAGGAAAATTCCAAGTACTTTTTGTCGTATGCCAAACAAAAGGCTAAATCAGCATCAAACATCGGCCCACTAAGCAAAGGGGAGGAGTCATTCACAGGGGACACATTTTGTTGCATTAAAATTGCTCACATTCATTGTAGTTTGATTAACATCTAACATAGTATTAAGGAAACATTGAATTAATGTTAGCAGTTGAAAAAAGGAAAGTCCGACAGCAACTTTTTGTTAGCAAATATTTTAATCCGTGGTATATGATCGGTAAACTCGTTACCAGTGCTGACCCCAAAATGGGACGTTATTCTACCAGGGTTAGAAAGTATCTGTGGCAGTTAAAAGGATACATACCATCTCCCTTAACCCTCTGACTTTCATAAACACTCCCAAGTCTAAATAAAATAGTCTAATAATAGCCAGAATACACTTTCAAAACGCGACATAATCCTAGAGGGGTTAGGCTGCATAACATCGTATAATGTTAGCTTGAATGAAAGGTAAACAATGTGTCATGGTGCTGAAGGGGTTAACAGCTCTGGTATAGTCATGGTGATGAAGGGGTTAAAAGATGGTGATGAAGGGGTTAACAGATGGTGATGAAGGGGTTAACAGCTCTGGTATAGTCATGAATTGAATTGAATTGAATTGAAATTGAATTGAAATCTTTTTATTTAGCCTTTAGTATACAATACAATTTTGCTTACAAATGATTTGTTAAAAAACAAAAATATATAATACAAAAAAATAAGTCTGAGCCTTTTGAGAGATGTCTCTCTTAAAGGCACCTGGCTATAACTCGATCTATCAAAATACAATTGTATATAAAATACACTTAGTCACAGCTATGTGCCCCGGGAACTACGTGTTGTAATGATTTTTTCTAAATTCGAAAAGGGATGTATGTAGGCAAAATATAATTACATAAAACAAATTAAATTAATGGTGATTAACCCTGAGGTCACACTCACTTCCCAGAGCTCACAGCTGATTGTTCATTATCACAATTACCCATGTAATACCATTTACAAAAATTGAATATATATAACATACATTGTACAACTATTGACTTTATGTTCAAAGGCCATACTCGCAATTATACCCACAATTCGACACAAAGACACATATGCTTCCGTAACAGTATATGCCTAATTAGTATACTACTACATAGTACTAATGGTGCTGAAGGGGTTAACAGCTCTGGTATAGTCATGGTGATGAAGGGGTTAACAGCTCTGGTATAGTCATGGTGTTGAATGGGTTAACAGCTCTGGTATAGTCATGGTGATGAAGGGGTTAACAGCTCTGGTATAGCCATGGTGATGAAGGGGTTAACAGCTCTGGTATAGTCATGGTGATGAAGGGGTTAACAGCTCTGGTATAGTCATGGTGTTGAATGGGTTAACAGCTCTGGTATAGTCATGGAGGGGTTAACAGCTCTGGTATAGTCATGGTACTTAAGGGGTTAACAGCTCTGGTATAGTCATGGTGATGAAGGGGTTAACAGCTCTGGTATAGTCATGGTGTTGAAGGGATTAACAGCTCTGGTATAGTCATGGTGATGAAGGGGTTAACAGCTCTGGTATAGTCATGGTGATGAAGGGGTTAACAGCTATGGTATAGTCATGGTGATAAAGGGGTTAACAGCTCTGGTATAGTCATGGTGATGAAGGGGTTAACAGCTCTGGTATAGTCATGGTGATCAAGGGGTTAACAGCTCTGGTATAGTCATGGTGATGAAGGGGTTAACAGCTCTGGTATAGTCATGGTGATGAAGGGGTTAACAGCTCTGGTATAGTCATGGTCCTGAAGGGGTTAACAGCTCTGGTATAGTCATGGTGTTGAAGGGGTTAACAGCTCTGGTATAGTCATGGTACTGAAGGGGTTAACAGCTCTGGTATAGTCATGGTGTTGAAGGGGTTAACAGCTCTGGTATAGTCATGGTGCTGAAGGGGTTAACAGCTCTGGTATAGTCATGGTGATGAAGGGGTTAACAGCTCTGGTATAGTCATGGTACTGAAGGGGTTAACAGCTCTGGTATAGTCATGGTGATGAAGGGGTGAACAGCTCTGGTATAGTCATAGTGATGATGGGGTTAATAGCTCTGGTATAGTCATAGTGATGATGGGGTTAATAGCTCTGGTATAGTCATGGTGATGAAGGGGTTAACAGCTCTGGTATAGTCATGGTGATGAAGGGGTTAACAGCTCTGGTATATTCATGGTACTGGAGGGGTTAACAGCTCTGGTATAGTCATGGTGATGAAGGGGTTAACAGCTCTGGTATAGTCATGGTGATGATGGGGTTAACAGCTCTGGTATAGTCATGGTGATGAAGGGGTTAACAGCTCTGGTATATTCATGGTGTTGAAGGGGTTAACAGCTCTGGTATAGTCATGGTCCTGAAGGGGTTAACAGCTCTGGTATAGTCATGGTGTTGAAGGGGTTAACAGCTCTGGTATAGTCATGGTGTTGAAGGGGTTAACAGCTCTGGTATAGTCATGGTACTGAAGGGGTTAACAGCTCTGGTATAGTCATGGTGATGAAGGGGTTAACAGCTCTGGTATAGTCATGGTACTGAAGGGGTTACCAGCTCTGGTATAGTCATGGTGATGAAGGGGTTAACAGCTCTGGTATAGTCATGGTACTGAAGGGGTTAACAGCTCTGGTATAGTCATGGTGTTGAAGGGGTTAACAGCTCTGGTATAGTAGTGCTGAAGGGGTTAACAGGTCAGGTATAGTCATGGTGATGAAGGGGTTAACAGCTCTGGTATAGTCATGGTACTGAAGGGGTTAACAGCTCTGGTTTAGTCATGGTGTTGAAGGGGTTAACAGCTCTGGTATAGTAGTGCTGAAGGGGTTAACAGGTCAGGTATAGTCATGGTGATGATGGGGTTAACAGCTCTGGTATAGTCATGGTGATGATGGGGTTAACAGCTCTGGTATAGTCATGGTGATGAAGGGGTTAACAGCTCTGGTATAGCCATGGTGATGATGGGGTTAACAGCTCTGGTATAGTCATGGTGATGATGGGGTTAACAGCTCTGGTATAGTCATGGTGATGAAGGGGTTAACAGCTCTGGTATAGTCATGGTGATGAAGGGGTTAACAGCTCTGGTATAGTCATGGTGATGAAGGGGTTAACAGCTCTGGTATAGTCATGGTGATGAAGGGGTTAACAGCTCTGGTATAGTCATGGTGATGAAGGGGTTAACAGCTCTGGTATAGTCATGGTGATGATGGGGTTAACAGCTCTGGTATAGTCATGGTACTGAAGAGGTTAACAGCTCTGGTATAGTCATGGTGATGAAGGGGTTAACAGCTCTGGTATAGTCATGGTACTGAAGGGGTTAACAGCTCTGGTATAGTCATGGTGATGAAGGGGTTAACAGCTCTGGTATAGTCATGGTGATGAAGGGGTTAACAGCTCTGGTATAGTCATGGTGATGAAGGGGTTAACAGCTCTGGTATAGTCATGGTACTGAAGGGGTTAACAGCTCTGGTATAGTCATGGTGCTGAAGGGGTTAACAGCTCTGTTATAGTCATGGTGATGAAGGGGTTAACAGCCCTGGTATAGTCATGGTGATGAAGGGGTTAACAGCTCTGGTATAGTCATGGTGATGATGGGGTTAACAGCTCTGGTATAGTCATGGTGATGAAGGGGTTAACAGCTCTGGTATAGTCATGGTGATGAAGGGGTTAACAGCTCTGGTATAGTCATGGTGATGAAGGGGTTAACAGCTCTGGTATAGTCATGGTACTGAAGGGGTTAACAGCTCTGGTATAGTCATGGTGATGAAGGGGTTAACAGCTCTGGTATAGTCATGGTACTGAAGGGGTTAACAGCTCTGGTATAGTCATGGTGATGAAGGGGTTAACAGCTCTGGTATAGTCATGGTACTGAAGGGGTTAACAGCTCTGGTATAGTCATGGTGATGAAGGGGTTAACAGCTCTGGTATAGTCATGGTGATGATGGGGTTAACAACTCTGGTATAGTCATGGTGATGAAGGGGTTAACAGCTCTGGTATAGTCATGGTGATGAAGGGGTTAACAGCTCTGGTATAGTCATGGTGATGAAGGGGTTAACAGCTTTGGTATAGTCATGGTGATGAAGGGGTTAACAGCTCTGGTATAATCATGGTACTGAAGGGGTTAACAGCTCTGGTATAGTCATGGTGATGAAGGGGTTAACAGCTCTGGTATAGTCATGGTACTGAAGGGGTTAACATCTCTGGTATAGTCATGGTGATGAAGGGGTTAACAGCTCTGGTATAGTCATGGTGATGATGGGGTTAACAGCTCTGGTATAGTCATGGTGATGATGGGGTTAACAGCTCTGGTATAGTCATGGTGATGAAGGGGTTAACAGCTCTGGTATAGTCATGGTGTTGAAGGGGTTAACAGCTCTGGTATAGTCATGGTGATGAAGGGGTTAACAGCTCTGGTATAGTCATTGTGATGATGGGGTTAACAGCTCTGGTATAGTCATGGTGATGATGGGGTTAACAGCTCTGGTATAGTCATGGTGATGAAGGGGTTAACAGCTCTGGTATAGTCATGGTGTTGAAGGGGTTAACAGCTCTGGTATAGTCATGGTGATGAAGGGGTTAACAGCTCTGGTATAGTCATGGTGTTGAAGGGGTTAACAGCTCTGGTATAGTCATGGTGATGAAGGGGTTAACAACAGCTCTGGTATAGTCATGGTGATGAAGGGGTTAACAGCTCTGGTATAGTCATGGTGTTGAAGGGGTTAACAGCTCTGGTATAGTCATGGTGATGAAGGGGTTCCATCAAGCTTAAAAAACACCCTCTAGACCCCCTTTCAAGATCATTTAAAAAACAAATCGGTACAAAAATGTCCCTGCCGAAGGTTGATTCCTTCTAAAATTACAGGTTCGCTATCGCTCGCCATGAAAACATCGATTACTAATGGACACGAAAGGTCTTAATATTGACAAGAAAAGGGTCGAAAGGTCTCAAAATCGCCAAACTAATGGAACGAACGTCTTAAATTATCAAACCTAATATGCTAAAACTGGAGAAGGGATCCAGGAAAAGTGACTACCTCCCCCTTAATGAAGTCCAGGCCACGTGTTTGTGATTTCTGTTGGTTATGTCAAAAAAGGTGAATACAGGGAGGGATAGCCAGACCTCGATTATATCCAATCAGTTGCTTATTCAACAGAGAGAGAGAGAGAGAGAGTTTACCATAAATACACTGGCCACACAGACCTTATGATCCCAGCGAGGTGGTCAGAACTTAATTCTAGTAGATATGACAAATTCGATAGTAAGGGAAAGTGGGAGGAAAAGAAGATGAAGAAGAATTAGAGAGAGAGAGAGAGAGAGAGAGAGAGAGAGAGAGAGAGAGAGAGAGAGAGAGGTGGGGATATATTTACAACATTCTTTATATAATTATCTTCCCACAGTAGGTCAGCCAGTGTGATCATGGGTTTAGCTTTTGTCGGTTTGCCTGACCGCTCATATACCCATCTGTGATCCCAAGTGCGAATCCCGGAAGGATCACATGCTCTCATTAATTTCATTGGGAGGGGTTTGGTGTTGGGATTGAACTATATTAATCATATTATTACCTCATGTCCGTCTGCGTGTTTGTCTTTCTGAGGGTTTATTATTTTATCAAATCACATTTATCATCAATACTGCTGCCACCTATAATATTGCACTATTACAAATGGTTATATAATATTACAAAGGGAACCAAGCTGCAATACACCTACAATACCCTATTCCAAATAAGTAGGTCAAAATTCTTCAACATTAACCTCTACAACTCAAAAATTACTAGAGTAGTCGATCAAATATTTCTACCATTTGGGAAAAGGCTGCCAGGGAATAGGTGTGGGTACTTACAGACCATTCGCTCCATTAGTTTGGAGTTACAGAGGTTAGGGTTCTGGACTACTTATTTGGAATAGGGTATAGTTATCACCAGGTTGCTTGGTGAAGGGTGTGTAATGGGTAGTTGTGGGGAAATAAATGCTACCATATATGTCAACCATGATATGGACATTCTTATATACACGTGTTTTTTGTGATGCTTGATATTTATGACTCTCGTGCTTGGTTGGGTGAAAATTTAATTATATCATTTCAGTCCGAGTTACGTGGGAGTACTAGAAAAATCCCTGTTATGTATGGGGTATCCTGGAATATGGCTTATGACATTTGTATGAAATTTAATATTTTTTCCAAGTAGGATTTCCTTTCTCATAAATATACAAAAGAAACAGTTAGGAAAAGTATATTTTGTATGATGCTGTGGTAGAGTTGAACAAAACATGGGCACTCGTGCTGATTGTCGGTGGTTCGAGCTCAACTGAGAGTTAAGACATATATATATATACAGTATATACACCCAGCCGGACTCGAACATCCGACATTCAGAACGAGTGTCCAAGCAATTTAATCCACATCTACACCATGGCGTGATACTGCGACTTGTGCATAAATTGAAATACATTCTCGAAGTAGGATTTTCCTTCCCTTATAAATATAAATATCAAAAGGTGAAGATTCCTTTATCACGCCATTGTGTAGTGGATTAAAAGCTTGGACACTAATTCTGAATGTCGGAGGTTTTAGTCCGGCTGGGAATACATAAACATTTATTAGCTCACAAGTATTTGTGAGATATATTTGATATTAATGACTCGTGTTTGGCTGAGCGAGAATTTAAATGAAATCTCTATAACCCGAGTTGCGTGGGAAATCTTGTAAGAATCCCTGTATGGTATCATAGAATATGGATCCTGCGACGTGTACATTCTCCTAGAAGGATTTCCCTTCTCCTTAATATAAATAGAAAAAGATTAAGTTTCCTTTATCACGCCGTGGTGTAGTGGATTATACTCTTTCTGAATGTCTGAGGTTCGAATCCGGTTGGGAGTATATAAACAGTTATTAGCTCATGTGTATTTGTCAAACATACTTGATATATATATATATATATATATATATATATATATATATATATCCTCATCGACCTCATGGGTAATGAGGACACAGAGCATCTCGCTTAAATACGCGCATTTGATTCAGTTACCACCCATATAAATTATAAGGCAAATTAAGTTAAGGGCCTTGGCATCTTGTGGTCAGGTAAGTTTATGGGTATTATCTAATTAAGAGAAGACAGGTTTAATGCTTTGCTGCTCTCTCTCTCTCTCTCTCTCTCTCTCTCAGCTCCAGTCATTCCTCCTAGACTACAGCTATAATAACGATCTACCTCCTCATTATTATCTTCCAACTTGTATAACACTACTAGTCTTACCACGATACCTTTTTTCAAATATTTGTTGTCATACCACCTCTGTTACACCACCTCTGTTATACCACTTGTCCCTTAGGTGGTATGACAGGTGGTGTGACATAGGTGGTGTGACATAGGTGGTGTGACATAGGTGTGACATAGGTGGTGTGACATAGGGGGTGTGACATAGGGGGTGTGACATAGGTGGTGTGACATAGGTGGTGTGACATAGGTGGTCTGACATAGGTGGTGTGGGGGATAATATGGCCAAAGGTTATCTCTTACCACACCAATCGAAATATAAAATTAATCAACATAAATAAAAATAAAGTCTGAGATCGCCTACCTTATGGTATGAACTATGATCGCCTATCTCTCAGGATGCCCTAACTAAACATTGTATAAATGGTCATATATATCAATGACTTAGCTATAACTAGGGTTCTGGTTTAGTTCAGAGGATTCCGGCTTCGGTAGATAAAGGTTATAGGTCAGGACTCCGGGCCGGGCGTGGGAATTGTGGTGGAGGAGATCAAGGGACACTTCTCTACCGTTCAGATGTTTACTAGCGTCTGATCGGAACTTCAATTTCCGACTCTTAATATTATTTAAACTATATATTAATTCGTTACCAAGGGTTCATTCCCTCTTCACGAAATCATATAAATAATTATCAGCATTTAAATTATATAATTATAAAGGTAAACATCGTTTCACAACGATTTAGTGAACATAATATCAAGATATTAACGACCCTAAAGCAAACGGTGGATCGATCGCGTATGCGGTCGCGGGAATATTTAAACTGATCCTCTTTACAGTTCTTCTAAACTTATTTCTACAAGGTTTTATAACTAAATTAACTTGATTAAGGTAATCTTATACAGTACTAAATTACCTAACATTAATTAATCTCTACAATATATACAATCACCGGGTTCTGGTAGGAAATTGTTCACTCTAGTGAGGTTACCCTATCGGAAGGTTGTTACCAACATTCCCCAGATACCGGTGTAGTCAATTTATTTCTCACAGGTGGTGTGACATAGGAGGTGTGACATAGGTGGTGTTACATAGGAGGTGTGACATAGGGGGTGTAGTGTGACATAGGTGGTGCGACATAGGTTGTGTGACATAAGTGGTGTGACATAAAGGGTGGGACATAGGAGGTGTGGCATAGGAGGTGTGACATAGGTGGTGTGACATAGGTCGTGTGACATAGGTGGTGTGACATAGGTGGTGTGACATAGGGGGTGTGACATAGGTGGTGTGGCATAGGTGGTGTGACATAGGTGGTGTGACATAGGGGGTGTGACATAGGTGGTGTGACATAGTGGTGTGACATAGGTGGTGTGACATAGGTGGTGTGATATAGGTGGTGTGACATAGGTGGTCTGATATAGGTGGTGTGACATCGGGGTGTGACATAGGTGGTGTGACATAGGGGTGTGACATAGGTGATGTGACATAGGGGTGTGACATAGGTGGTGTGACATAGGGGTGTGACATAGGTGGTGTGACATAGGTGGTGTGACATAGGTGGTGTGGCATAGGTGGTGTGACATAGGTGGTGTGAAATAGGAGGTGTAACATAGGGGGTGTGACATAGGTGGTGTGACATAGGTGGTGTGACATCGGTGGTGTGACATAGATGATGTAACATATGTTGTGTCAGTAGAAATTTATTATAGGTGGAATTCAAAATATAAGGATGAAGAAGATATTATTAACGTGGTCCAGCAAGAACCCCTGGAGCGTGGTATTATATCTTCTTCTTCTTCTTATTGTTTAAATGTGCAGTTTGCTTGGAGGGTTGTCTCCAGATTACTGCACAGGCGTTTAGATGGGACAGAATAAGAATAGAAGGGGAAAATCATAGAATGAGGAATGAAAAACTACTCAAAATTAGTCACTGAAGCCCCCCAACCGCGTCAAGGAGAGTAGTATCAGGGGGGGTATTATATCACAACCTAGCCTAGCTGATAGAGAGAGAGAGAGAGAGAGAGAGAGAGAGAGAGAGAGAGAGAGAGAGAGAGAGAACAAACCAAAATAAATTTAATTAGCTTTTCGAATTGTTTCTGAGAGAGAGAGGGAGAGAGAGAGAGACAGAGAGAGAGAGAGAGATCCAATAATTATATATTTAGTTTTCCGAATACTTTTTTAGACAAATTTGGGGGGTCGGAATAATTTAGGCTGTTATTTATGTTCACAATAATATATTTGGTTATGTTCGTTGAAATAGGTTTCCTGGTAAGTTGTAGGTGTGAATGATTGAAAGTGTATATTGTGAAACGTTTTGTTGCACCCTAAGTGTAAATATTTGCTGCACAATATATCAGGAACATAGATTATGGCTTCAGCAAACGCCTCGGTCTCAATGTCTCTAGGCAGGAAGATATACGACTAGACTCATAAGCTTAACCTTTTCAGGATTATGATGTAAGTTAAGCCTTAGACTTAACGGGGTAGGGTTTATTTACTAGTTTATACATTAAATTATATAGTATTGTTTTTGTTTCCTCAGTAGACCTCCATCGAGCGTAATAAATTATCCTCAAGATCCCCCTTCGAGATACATTTGTAAATTGTTTGGTAGAAAAGTAAGATCATGGCCTTACTATAATACTAACTCACTCAATCTGCCTCTGGCCGTTGTAAGAGTGTTCAAAGAACCCAGGGGTCGGCTATTAAACCTTTTTACAGCATTCGTTCTTGACCATGCTGTTGGACAGATGCAGCATGGACTTTATGTGCTAAGTGCCGTTACTTGTACGGAATCTCGCAAAGCCCGAACTATTAGAGCTGTCTTGCCATGGCCAAGACTTCTTTAATAGTTTTGTAGAGTACTGGATTGATTCTGAAAGTCAGTTTGTGGTATGCCTTCGGTACTACTTTCAGTGTCAAAACTTGCAGCCTAAAAGAGATCCTGATGCTGTCACTACACCATGGTGTGTAGGAATAAAAGTTCACTAGTAGAGAAAATAACTCTCAGACAATAAGGTAGTCAGCCATAGTATGAGTACTCGAATGAATTAGGGGGTAATTCTTAGGCTCAAATCTTGCATGCAAGTCAAATGAACGCTCAAATTGCTGACTCCACCTGGTTCTCGTTGAGATGGTCATGACGATTGCTGCTAATTCCCAGGGCTGGTACTTGGGAGACAGAAGGTCAAAGGTGCAGGGGGGGGGGGGGGGGGGAGGTGATTAGTGGGATGAGGTAGCCCCCAAGAAATTCTCGCGCTGGTGGTAGGATAGGCTGCGTGGAAGAGAGGCGCATCCATCAAGAGGGGAAATTTGGGTATGCTCTTCCTCGTTGCTTTGGCGGTACAGTACTTTCTTCTTCTGTCCTCCTGCATGGTTAATGGTGATGCTGATTGTGTGTGGTTGGTGTATGGGTGGTGTGTGGTTGATATTGGCAATTCTGGCTTCCCTAGTATTGCTGTGGGGCGGGGTTACTCTTGGGCAGCCATGTTGTTTGTCTACTTTCTGTTTTACTATTTATTTCAGGTTGCGGCGGTTGTTTGGTGTTTATGTGGTGGTGCGAGTTTTCTTTCTCTTTATGCTATTTCTTTTTCTTGCTTAGGTGTGTGGTGGATCTTTGGGTTTTTATATTTCCTTTTGCCTGGTTGTTATTCTTGTTTGTCTTCGCCGTTTTCTTTGATTGTGTTTGTTATCCTTTGTTTCCTTTTCTCATAGTTTCCCCTTCTCTCTCCAGTCTTCGTTTCTGGTTCCGGCTGGTCTGTTGTGGCATGGTGGTTATTTCTATTTCGGGTAATTTAAAACCCCCACACCCCCCACCCCAAAGAGGCAGAGGCTACAAGATCCGGGGGTGACGTCATGCCTTCAGCCTGGCATGGGATTGGACGGCCAGGGCCGGGCCTTCACCAACCTGTGAGCCGGAAAACAAAGAAATCATTCGTACATTTTATAAACCATATCATGCAAAATATCTTTTTGTTTTCGGTCACTGCTTGAGAACTATTGAAAATAGACAATTTCTCTTTTCAGATTTGGAGAGAGCAGAAAAAATACTATTATTTGAGCATATAAAAATATATGGTCATCACTCACAATTTCGAGATAGGATGGTGTGAACACAATTGTGCGGGAAATACTTTTATTCCGGACTCGTATACACTTTCATGTTTCGATTTATTTACAATTTTTAGTTTTTTTATCATGTAGTATAGTCATTCCTCTTTCCATTGACATATGATACATCACAATAAACAGCAATCTGGTGGATGGGAATATAGAAATACACAAGGCTTCGAAAACGCTCCCGAGCAAAATATTTATGCCAAAACCAATTGTGTCTGTCCATTTCTAACTTTGTAACTTACCCAGAGGCGAGAGAGGTAAGGGGAGATGGTTCACCTTTTGGTATTTTTTTTTCCCATTTATTTATTATGTTTCTAGTTTCCTCCCTAGACCTCTATCAAGCTTAAAAAGACGTATGGCTCCCATAACCATCTTCTGTTTAGCCATTCTTAGCACCATACTCCTTTTCTTTAAAGACAATAATTATGCAACAAAATATTTTCTTCCCAGTAGTACTGGCCACCATGTTTATCGTACTGTACTCTACAACCTACTTGCATCGTCGGGCACGCCCGCCCATTCATCGACTCTGCCGTGTGGACAACATTCACAGGCATGCCCAGCGGAATTTGTCCGCCTATCGCACTGCCTGTAGGGTACGCCCGTTCGTCTGGACATACCTTTAGCTCTACTCCAACTAGTTCAGTATATTTTGGTAGAACTAAATTTAAAGATCCTCTTAAATTCCTCCTTTTCAATACCTATGTTAGATTCGGGCCTTACATTTTCAAACAAAGATAATAATAGGGTATAGGCTCGCAGCCTTATTATACATAATTTATTATGGACAATGTAGGTCTATGGAATCCTTATACTGTACTCATGTATAATCCACTGTGGAAGAATAATTTTGATCAGCATTTATAAAACCCGATATTAATAGAAAAAACGCCCATTCTAATCAATCTCAGAGCTCTTTTGGACATACTCACCATTTACAAACGCCTTCATTATGCAGTATAATCGATATTTACCCCCTGCTGGCAAAATAGATGACAATTTCAATAATTCATGGTGGGGTGAGCTCCCTCAACCCATCGTGTATCCCACATTGCAATTATAACTAAAACCGAGAAAACACTCATTTCTCAAAATCTGGAAGAAAAAACATGAAAAATAAGGGTGCGTGCCTATTCCCTATAATTACCAAACCAATACTAGGAATTCCTATGGGTGGAAATGCTAGCCCTTTAATTGCAGATTTATTAATTTTATAATTAATGATTAGAAAATGTCTTTGTAAATGCCATATTCAAATGCGTAGAATCAACCTGAGCAAAGCTTTATAATCATAGAACTGCGAAAATGTAGTTTCGACCAAACTACTATGGGTTTCAGAGGCCGTGTTACATCGTTTTTCGGGAATTACTTATTAGCAAACAGTTGGATCAGTATGATATTATGACACAGCTTTTTTCACACCATGCTCTAATTTTCGTCAATATGGTGCATTACCAAAAGTATAGGAATAAGCCACTTGTCCCTGTGTCATGAGGTTAAAGTCACACATTAATGACTAAGAAACGCACAAGGCTACCGTGGCTTACCTGTGAGAACCACCAAACCATTATTGCTCCTTCATCAAACACGGTAGTTATCAGCCACCAACCAACCCTAATATCGCCTTTAAATTCAAGTTATGTCAATATCAAGAATAATTATACAAAAGTAAAATATGTATTATTGTATATTTTTATTTTGATATTGACAGTTAACTTGAGTTTAAAGGCGATATTAGGGTTGGTTGGTGGCTGATAACTAGCGTGTTTGATTTTGAGGTTTACATCTTCTAAAGATGTACTTTCTACCCTCTCTGGGCTTAATACTAAGAAGGCCTACGGTCCGGACGGTGTTCCTCCTGTTGAACTTAAAAACTGTGCTTCCGTGCTGACCCCCTGCCTAAGCAAACTCTTTCGTCTCTGTCTCTCCTCTAACGTCTTTCCTTCTTGCTGGAAGTTTGCTCTCATTCAACCTGTCCCAAAGAAGGGTGACTGGTCTCAACCCTCCAACTATCATCCAATTGCTCTCATCTCTTGTATCTCTAAAGTTTTTGAAACTATTCTTGCTTCCAAATTTCTTGAGCATTTCTCTTCGCATTATCTGCTCTCAGATCGCCAGTATGGCTTCCTTAAGGGTCGCTCTACTGGTGATCTTCTTTCATATCTTACTAACTCTTGGTCATCCAACTTTCGGGACTTCGGCGAGACTTTTTTCTGTTGCACTAGAGTACTAGACATATCAAAGGGCTTCGATAGAGTCTGGCACAAATCTTTAATTTCCAAACTGCCCTCCTTCGGCTTCTGTCCCTCCATTTGTTTTTGTTTTTCTTTTTCTATGTGATCTGTGCCTTTGTCTCTAATTTCCTTTCCGGCCATTCCATAGATGCGGTTGTGGATGGCCATCGCTCACTTCCTCATCCTATCAACTCCGGTGTTCCTCAGGGTTCTGTCCTATCTCCTATTATCTTTCTAATTTTCATAAATTATCTTCTCAACTGTACATCCAGTCCCATCCATTCATATGCAGACGACTCTACCTTACACCACTCAATTAGTTTTCCAGAACGCCCCAGCCAGCAGTCCCTCAAAAGTAAACGTAATGAAGCCATAAAATACTTATCTTCTGATCTAGCTACTATTTCCAATTGGGGTAGAGAAAACCTTGTTGCATTTAATGCTGCCAAAACTCAATTTATCCATCTTACTACCCGTCAGGAACCTCCAGAGGACTATCCCTTATTCTTCAACAATACAAAAATCAACCCTTCATCTTCTCTCAATGTTCTCAGTGTCTCTTTTTCTTCTGCTCTCACTTGGAAAGACCATATTACCAGTCTCGCTAAGGCAGCCTCCCAGAAGCTAGGTGTGCTCAACCGCCTCAAGGGGTTCTTTACCCCTGCACAGCTTCTTGCTCTGCACAGGGGCACAGTGCGTCCTTGTATTGAGTATTGTTCACATGTGTGGGGAGGATCCTCTCACACTGCACTCCTAGATAAAGTAGAAAGGAAAGCCTTTCGTATCATTAACTCCCGTCCACTCACCAACTCTCTGCAATCTCTCTCTCTTCGCTGCAATGTTGCATCTCTCTCACTATTCTATCGCTACTACAATAATCAGTGTTCCTCGTAGCTTTCCCAGTGTATACCACCTCCTCTACGTAGCGTGCGTAGTACCCGCCTTGCAACACAGTCCCACCCCTACTCTGTGCAACTCTCCAACCCAAGAGTGAAATGCTATTCTCAGACTTTCTTCTATTCAACTGCTAAGCTCTGGAACTCTCTCCCAGAATCAGTCTTTCCCTCTTCCTATGACTTAAATTGCTTCAAACTCTGTGTGTCCAGGCATTTTAGCTCGAACGTCCCTTGATTTTGGCCCTGTCACTCTTTCAACTTTGAGGAGGCACTCGCTGCAGGCAGTTATGCCTTTTGTCTCCCTCATTCACATAGAAAAAAAAAAGTATGGATGCGGCGTGAGCTCGACAACAACAACAACGAAAGTGCGAAATAAGGCGTCTGAAAGTTATCCTACACTTGGCAGGCCCAGGTATCACTCTTTTTGCTCGCTTACCTCTCATGGTGTTCTAAGCTCGTTGGCTAAAAACCCTTAAAGCAACGAGCCTGAACACCATGAGGGGTAACCGAGCAAAAAGAGTGATACCTGAGGCTTGGCAACTTTCGTATTTTCGTTTTTATTGTCGAGCTCACGCCGCGTCCATACGCTTGATGGCGTTAGTGTCGATCTGCATCGTCTGCATGTCATCAGCTTAGCTATATAATTAGGCAATGCATAACGTTTGAGCTTGAAATGCAAACACATAAGTTTGGATTCCCAATTAAGATAACTATCGTAATAATATAGATAAATTATGTTGGGAGACGAATAAAATAATGTTAACAAATAAGAACCATGCATTTCAGCAGACACCAGACGGACTCACGGAGGTAGGGCTGGTGTTGATGTCAAGTTAATATTTTCTTTATCTCTCCTGAAAGAGGGATTAATGCTGGTCCTTATGTCTCACCGAAAACCAAGGCCCTCTCTTAGATGTATATAATGAGGAAAGAAACGACCCAATAATTATAGTTTCCCTACAGCAAGTGAAAGGTAGATTTTGCTGAAGTCAGGCAATGTACACATTAGCCTAATCGTGAAATACTCAGGGTGGCGTATATCTCGATCAGTAATTTGTCTTATATCTCACTGCTCTGTATTGACATTATCATGTTTCCCTAATACTTTATGGTTTTTATTCACATATCGGTGTAACTTGTGGATTTGTGCCAGTGTTCAGCTAAGGAGTTCATACATCCATAAACTAATCTAAATAAACAGAACAATAATTATGTGTTATGTGTTATTATCCTTTCACATGTTATAATAGGGATCCGACATGAAACTACTTTTAATGACGTGTTAAATGCAATATATAGCATAATAATGCAGTCTGTTGTGGGTTATAATATAATTGTGCTCACAGCTGTTTAGGATATGTTTCGTGATTATATATTCCCATTACAGACATTAGGGCGATTAGGCTATACAGTACGTACATTATAAAGTATTCGTGGTTAATTTCAATTGCTTAATGTGATGAAATGAATTATTATAGCCTATTCTCTTACTACTTAAATATTTAATGACCAAATACACAATGACTAAAAAATGTCAAGTTTTAAGATAATCACCCAAGCTTTGGTTATGACCTACCCGTACTATTGATATAATATGGGTTAATTTGATTATAGTGCATACATAATACTCTGATGTAAGCCAACTCAATCCTATAGGCTACAATTTCAATATAATGTTACTGGTCGCTTTATATGAATATGTTATTTCATTGGTCACTACAATACATACTTTGTCAGTCCGAAATTACGTTTTCGCAGTTAATTTTGAATATCCTGATAGCGAATAAACATTTCTAATTGATGCTAATGTGTTCATTCCTCTTACAGTCATATATGAATAGAAAATGTCTTTGTAAATGCCATATTCAAATGCGTAGAATCAACCTGAGCAACGCTTGATAATCATATAACTGCTGCGAAAATGTAGTTTCGACCAGACTAGAGGACTAGTATCGTATATATCATGGTAGGATAATAGAATTATTATAGTAGAGGTGATGAGGTAAATATTTTCATAACGAACAAACAATGATAGAGTAGCCTACTATCATTTGGTATGTTATATAACAGTGGCGATTCTGACATTAGTAAAGTGTGTAGGGAGGATTGCTTAGCCTACAGTAAACTATCAATATTGAATACAGTAGCTGTGTGAAGTATGAAGACAAATCCCCTAGATTTTGTTCACCAATATTAGTACCGCGTCCATACACTAGATGACGTTGGTTGCAGCCTCAAATCGATGCCAGACTCACTATCTATGGTATCATTTATTTTAATGGGAGGCATAGGAAGTTTCCTATCTCCCTTATATATTCTCTGCCTTAAAGCCTCAGCTGATATTCCGAAGCTCCGAGTAATTGCTAGTTTAAAATGCATTTGGTGATGTTTCGAAGCTCCGGTGAGTGAGACAGTGAGACAGATTAAGCCACTAACCGAGCTGATGTGAACCTTGCCGTAATGAAGGAGCAGCACAGTTGTCGGTGGCAGCCAACGATATACATAGTGATGGTGAGTTGGTCCTTGGATTGGAATTTGGTCTACTTGTTTTATTATATGTTAAACTTCTTTTTGGGCAGTTATATTTACCGTTGCTTAGATTTTCATTAAGCGATGGTTTATTTTTAAATATTTTGACCTCGGCAGTAAAGGGCACCGAATTTAAATGTTCTTTTATATACCCAAGTGGTAAGAGTTCTTGCTGTATGTATGATGGTTTTGTGGAATTGTTTGGGCATCTATTAGTGTAATTGCTGTAAGTATGAGATAAATAATTACCTCTAACCTCTGCAACTCAAACATGACTTGGAGTAATCGAGCTAATATTTCTATCATTAGGGAAGAGTCCGTCAAGGAATAGATGTGGAAATGTACAGCCAATTTGCTCTAGACCTTTTTGAGTTCGAGGATAGAGGATATGATATCTCGCCTAATTACAACGAATAGACTAGAGTATGTTCACTTAAACTGTAAATATAATATAAAATTTATTTAGTTACTTGGAAATTTTATATTGCCCATGTCAATTGTTCGGGAGATTTTGACGCTTTGTCAGGCCTTATAATGGTAGGAGTGGTTAATTCGGTACATTATTTTGTAGGCCACTTAAAAAGATGGTAAAAATTTTCCTATGGTCCCGTTAAAATATCCTCAAGTAACCTATTAAAAACTGTTCAGGGGACTGGTTAGAACTTGTTGGATGTTTAATTGAAGGTCGGAAATCGGTATTTACTGAGAAATAAAAGTCTTAAAATGCGCTATGTTTTACGGGAGGGTCTGTACGGGGCCACATACGCGCGGTCCCGCCCACTGCCCAAAATTTACAAATTAGATTAGATTAACGTAACCTAACCTAACCCTAATATAATATAACATAACATTACCTGGGAAAGAGAGGGCAGGGACCCTGGGTGACCCATAGCGCATTTTAAGACCGTTATTTCTCAGTAAATACTGATTTTCGACATTCAATTAAACATCCTACAAGCTCTAACCAGTCCCCTTAACAGTTTTTAATAGGTTACTTGAGGATATTTTAACTGGACCATAGGTAAACATTTATCAAAAATATTTATAAAAATTTGCATTAACTCGGCAGTGAAGTTCCTAATTTGCTTCGAACCACTCACCTGGGTAGTGTAACACGTTAAGTGGTTTTGGCTTTGTATTCAGAATGTTTACAATTTCTTCTAAAGATCTCGATGGTAGTGGTAAATCTACAGTTATACTACCCCTCCCCCACTACCTCCCCCCTTCAAAACACGCCTTTTAGCGTGTTTATGGATGGTTCAGCAGACGCGGAAACTGAAAAAACTTATTTTGATACAAATTTATCACTAACCAGATAAGAGTTTTTCAGGCAATTTGTTTTGTATTTTTTATTTGATGTACAGTGTTTAATACCGAGGGCGGTCACATTTTACTATTTTTAACATTAGCCTAACCTAACCTAACCGAAAACTAACCTGTCTCTGCGACGGTCTAAACCCAGCTCACGTTCCCTGTTTATGGGTGCGCGACGGTCTAAACCCAGCTCACGTTCCCTGTTTATGGGTTCGCGAAGGTTTGTAATACTTCAATGTATCCATTTAAAGTAAAATATAAATTTCTGCGCATCCTCAAACTATACCAATTCTACTAATAATAATATTAACCCATTAGTACCAACAAAATAGCCACAACATAGGGTTAGTATAACTGTAGATTTATCTGTAAGTAATTTTCATGGTAAATATACAATTTTGTTTGCCTTTGGATACAGGATGGTTTGAGGGGGGGCTTTGGCCCCCCCCCCCCCAATGAATTATTGAAATCTGCATCTATTTCAACAGCAAGGGGCTTAATAAGAATTTCACTGCCGTCAATAGGGAGTTTTTTTGTTTTTTTACAGTACTTTATATAGTGCACATAAAATGTATCTCCGGAGGTTGGAACACATTTTAATATGATCTTTGCAACCTCTTTATTCTATAATAGCCTTCAAATATTGAGAAATAATTAGTGGTAGTTTCGGTAATAAGTACAGTGTTTTTCATTCTCCCCCAGTAGTGTGTGGATCCTGGCCCCAGTGCTTTCTAGTAATATGACTTCTTCTACATCGTTTTTAAGAGCAGCGGGGGTCTTGGGTTATGTTAGGTGAATGACACTATTGTAATCGGAGGTCCGGAGAAGGCTGGCGAGTCACGTGTTTGTTTACATCCGCAACTATCCTCGCTAGGCGGTGGTCATGCACGTCGGCGGAGACTTTCATGTAAACAATTACCTTAACCACTTATTTTCCCTGAGCTTCAAAACCTTCCCCACTTGTTTATTTAAATTTTCGGAGTATATTTGGAAAATTTCACTCTTAACCCGTACAGCCCCAGCGACGCGTCTGACGCGTCGGTGATGTATGTAACGCACAGCCTCAGCGACGCGTCTGACGAGTCACCCTAATTGCGCCGACCGTAACCTCAGGTGTAGCCACTCAAGAGGGCTCAGATTTGTATGGGAACTGTGTACGTATCCCATGCACAACCACGCCGATGGTTGAAAACTCAAAGTCCACGTGCGTGCGCAATAACCTGGTTTTTTGGGGTAATTGCCTTCAATTTTTTACTCTTGTAAAATACGTTTTCGGGGGCTCTGTAGGACCATTCTTTAAGCTTTTTGAGCGGTTTTTCGTGGTTTTTCCTTCATTCCTAACCCATTCGCTATTGTTTCTGGAATAAAACCATTTTTTGAAAACCGGCTGGGTTCTGGTGAACAAATCTTACAAAACTAGCCGGGGCTCCACGGGTTAATGTCACTAATTTTCCCATGGATTTTGTTATTTTTTACAGAAAATTTAAATAAGATGGTCACTAATATTGTTTTCCCATGGATTATTTTATTTTTCACATAGTTTTCATCAATATAATTAGTGTTTGGAAATAATTACAACCCTCGGAAAAACCGTTTTCCCCATTATACAACGATCTTATGACACGCCGCCCGGTAGTGGGGAGGGCTATGAAGTACAGGGAAAATGAGGGGTTAAATGCGTAAAACGGCTATAAAAACTTATTTTAGCAAAATTTGGCTCGGGGTTCAAGGCCTAAAACCCAATATTTCGAAAACCCGAGCCAAGTTTTGGCCAAAGCTGGCTCGGATTTTGACAGTTTGTAGACAAAAAAATGACTGTAACCTCGTTTAGAAATTTGGCTCAGGTTTCCCGAAATTGCAAAGTCATAAAACCCGAATTTTGGAAAAACCGAGCCAAGTTTTGCCAAAACTTGGCTCGGATTTTGAGTTTTAAGAGTAAACAAATTACAGTAACCTAATTTAGAATTTTGCTCACTTTTCCCTAAATTGCAAACTCCAAAAAGCATAATTGGTAATTTTTTTGAAAAGACTCTGCGTTATTATACATAATTTATTAGGGAAAGTGAAGCTCTATGGAATCCTTATGATATACTCTCATAGATTCCACTGTGGGAGAATAGTTTTGATAGTTAACTATAGTTTTGATGTAAATACTACCGCAACTACGAATCTTTTTTCCGAGACCTAGTATATTAACCTAACCAAACAACATAACCTAACCTAACCCTAGAGTGCCCTAGACCCAGTACGTGGGATACAACACTAGCCCTTGCAAGTTGCATGCCAGCTACTGTGGGTTCATATATTAGACATACAGTAACATCTTTGTAGAACGTAACACTACCGTAGCGAGTGTACTCCATTTCGAACACAAAGGAGTACAAAGGAAGGAAGGAAATAAAGCAACAACAGGTCTAGTGACCCTTCTAGGCTGCTTGTCCTCCAAAACACTGAGGATCAAGTGTCCAAACAGTGGTTTAGAGTGGGTAAGGGAACATTGGAAAGGGAACTACTGCCCTAGAACTAATGTCCGTGGCAGGATTAGGAAGTTAGTAGGGGACAGATGGGTTAGTAACTGAGGGGGTATACAATAAAGTTATTCATTTACAAACGCAGTCAGTCGCGGGTTTGATGAGAGATATTTGTCTAAGCGGAGTTTAAATGAATCAACGGTGCTGCAGTCTATAACGTCTCGGGGAAGCCCATTCCACAAGTTGACAACTCGATTGAAGAAGAAATTCTTAGATTCGTGTGAGTTAAAAGATTTACCAATAATTTTGCAACCGTTTCCCCGCGTGTAATTAGATTGGTCGATAGTGAAGTACTTGCTACAGTTCATATTGTCGATGCCTTTGATGATTTTGAACACTTTAATTAAGTCGCCTCTTAATCTGCGCTGGGTTAAAGGAAATAGATTTAATTCTCTAAGACGCTCTTCGTATGGTTTGTTCTTTAGGCTAGGTATCATTTAGGTAACTCTACGTTGAACTCGTTCTAGCTTGTTTATATCTTTTTGGTAATAAGGGCACCAGGATTGAACGCAGTATTCCAGAAGAGGGCGGACTAAGGAATTGTAAAGGGTTAGGATAACATCTTTGGATTTATGCTCAAATGACTTGCCTATAAAGCCAATTATTTTGTTTGCCTTCTTAACAACTTCTGAACATTGTTGACTCGGTTTTAGGTTACTCGATATTGTTACTCCCAGATCGGTTTCTTTGTTTACATTCTTAAGCTGAGTGCCATTCATCGAATAGTTTGCTTTCTCATTTAGGTATCCGATATGTAGTACTTTACATTTATCCGCATTGAAACTCCTTTGCCAAATTTAGGCCCAACATGACAATTTATCTAGATTGTGTTGCATATCGTCAACTTGTTCTTTTGAGAGTACGCTATTTGCAATTTTTGTATCGTCAGCAAATTTCGAGACTGTACAGGTGAGACCCTCATCTATGTCGTTGATGTAAATTAGAAAGAGAATTGGTCCTAGTACCAATCCCTGGGGTACCCCACTACTTACATTGGTCCATTTAGATGCCTTACCGTTTATGACTACTCTTTGCTTTCTGTCGCTGAGCCAATTTTCTATCCATTTCAACACAGTCTTGTATTCCATGCGCTTTTAGTTTTAGCAGTAATCGTTTGTGGGAAACTTTGTCAAAGGCCTTTTGAAAATCAAGGTATATAATATCTACAGCTTTACTCTCATCGTAGAGGTTGAAGATATCGTGGAAGAAGTCTTAAGAGGTTTGTTAAACAGGAACGTTTTTTACGAAAGCCGTGTTGAGTATCTTTAACCCTTCCTACCCGGGCAGCCTTTGTTAAGGACGGAGGCTGTATCCGGGCGATCTGGCTGAAAACACAACAAAAGTAAACTAAGGCTAATCTCGCTTAATATACTACCTACAATAATCAAACAGATGTCAAAATGGGCGCCTTACCTTCCCGTGTAGAATGGCGTTGAGTAGAGCATTTTAGCTCAAGTAGTTCAGGAGTTATGATGATGGAAGTGGAGGTAACTTTTGCCGCGTATTTACCTCGACGCGTCCGAACGCTCAACCGCGGCCCAGGCTACGACGAACGTTTTGACTCGTCGCTCTACCTTGAATTATGGCGGGAAGCGATTTTTTAGTGTTTTATTGTTTATTATGCCATATATTATTGTTATGATATTTTCACTCAATAAATATATTTTTCTGAAGTAATTTGTGTCTCTGTCACTTATACTTAAGTTTTATTGCTATTATTATAGTAGTTATGATTATTTATACAGGACTATGGTAATTGATAGTCATTTTCACTTCTTTATTGTTAGGAATATATATTTTAGTGTCACTTTCACTTGTTCATATTGTTCTGAAGGCACTTATTATTACTTATGTGTGTCTCTTTCACTTAGACTTAGTTTTATAGTCATTATTATAGTAGTTATGATTATTTATACTGGACTATGGTAATTGATAGTGTAATTTTCACTTCTTTATTGTTAGGAATATATATTTTAGTGTCACTTTCACTTGTTCATATTGTTCTGAAGGCACTTATTATTACTTATGTGTCTCTTTCACTTATACTTAGTTATATTATTATTATTGAGTGTCACTATCACTGTCACTTACACTTCAATAGTTTGCCAGAGTGTGGAAATCATTGAAGCAGGTGCCGGCACACAGTCCCACCTGACACTCGAGGCATTGCCAAGTGGTTTTTGTGGGTTTGCTTGGTCGTCGAGTTGTGCGGGTGCACACATAGCACCTCTTCTGCATCCTTATTCGGCTGTTAGGACCCTGGAAAGGAAGGGCGACGAGCTGGTGCTTTCTGATGAAGTCGGCACACCCTATTCTGTCCATCATGCCTGGTCCTTGTAGTGGCCTCCTGGTGTACACGCATGTTTTACCAGGAGCTCATGTATCAGCTGCTTTTGGAAGGTCCGCAGGCTCTTGTATTTGATGACTGGACACCTCAAACGGTAGATGTTGTACGCGTTGAGGACAGACATATCTACTGTATGCAGGACAAACTTCTTGTACCACCTGCAAGATGTTCGCAGGCAGTCTATGAAGCCCATCTGCATGTCGGACTTGTCGACGAGGCGCATGTTCAGGTTGTAGTCCAGAACAGCAGCTGGTTTCGTGACAGGGTTCTTCGTTTTTCGGTCCACCTTCCCTGTGGGGACCATCTCTGCTTTGTGGCATGTGGTGAGGAGGTTGACCTTGCGCTGGTCATGCCAGTGGATGGAGAGGATGGGGCCACTCTTCTTATGGAAGATGTCCGTCTTCTTAGTTTTGGTTGGGTAGGCTGGCATGCCCTTCCTCTTCCCCTTCACTGTGCCGACAGTTCCGGTCTTGCGGTCATGGAGGTACTTGGCGAGGATAGGCGACGTGTAATAATTGTCAGTATAGAGGACGTGGTTGTCATGGAAGTACCTCTCCATCATCCTCTTTACCACAGCGCCGCCAAAACCAATGAGGGGGTCAATCTGGACTTCACCACCCTTGCCGCTGTAGACTATAAAGTCGAGCACATATCCCGTCTTGCAGTCGCAGAGGACGAAGAGCTTGATGCCGAAGCGGTGTCTCTTTGACGGGATATACTGTCGGAAGTGCAGCCTACCACGGAACAGGACCAGAGACTCGTCGATGCACAGCTTCTGAAATGGAACCAGGTAGGTGGAAAACCGATGACGTATCATGTCATACAGTTGCCTGATCTTCCAGAGTGTGTCGGGCTCGTGGACATGCATGTTATTAGTCAGGTGGAAATATGAGAGGATGTCGAAGTACCTATCCCTTGACATGAATTTGCCAAATGCTGGAGTCGTTGTGAGGTCGCCAGTTATCCAGTAGTCGGCCAGAACGTGCTTCTTTATGTGTGTCATCAGCATTGTGAGTGCCAAGAACACATATAATTCTGCCACAGTGAGAGCTCTCCATGCCACCATCTTTGCACTTGTCTTCCTGCCAAGAAAGTTTGAACATATAGCCTGGTGGTGATTTGTCTCTTTGACAAGGTATTCCATGACTTCATTGTCGTAGAAGCCACAGAAAAGTTCACTGGGGGTGGCATTTGGGCCACAGGGATATGCTGGTGACACCCCAGAACCCTGTTGTACCTCGTCAAAGGCAGGAAAATCTGGCACAAAATCCGCCCCCATCTGACCACACAAACATTTCAGCAGGTCGAGGACGAGGACGTGGAGTTGCAGCAGGCACACGCCCTGGACGCCCTGGCACACGCCCTTGGCCATGCGGATGCCCAGGCGGACGCCCTGCACGCCCAACCCCAGGGGCAGCGGCGTCGGCAGGCCGACCACGTCCACGACCTCGAGGTCCTTTGACTCTTCTTGTCGGGACTCGCTCTTCCTCTTCCTCTTCGTTTTCCTCTTCCTCAGGCGACGTCAGGTCATCTGGGGCAATGTTGGGGTCGTCAGCATCCTCTTCAGGAGACAACTCTGGTGAAGAATAGACCGGGCGTCGGCGGCGTGGGGCTGCGGGAGGTTGAGCAATGGGAGCCTCGGCCTCGGGAGTTGGGCTCCTTTTGCGGCTAGCCGGGGACTTTTCTGCAGGAAATAATGACCTACGATGCGGGGCCTGTGGTGACACACTGCGGGAGGCCAATGGCGCACTTCCAGAGGCCCTTTGGTCATCTTGAGGGACAGATGAAGCTGAGGGCTGTGGGTGGCCCTCCCGGCGTCCCGGGTCGAAGCGTCGTGACAAAGGAATGCGGGTGGTTGCTAGGCCTGGGTCGGCGTCACTCTCACTATCTACGCCTTCCCTCACTTTTTCTGCATCCCTGCGTGCTTTCTTGGCTGCACTTTTCACCAAAGACTTCTTATAGAAGTATTTACCCACTTTCAAGGGCGTACGGGCAGGCAAAGGGGAAGGTCCTGGCGTAGGGCTAGGGCTAGGCCTACCCGGACCTACGAAACTAGGCGAAGGGGTTGGCTCTAGCACACTTGGTACTTCAATAGCACCTTCCTCCACCACTTCCACATCAGGATCATCACTACTATCACCCCCCTCAAATAAATCCACATTGTCATCAGCACCAAATCCCACAAAATCGTCAATTTCGCTCCCACTTCTACTCTGAATATAGAGGTTTTTGTCCACAGAGCTTTCACCACTGCTCAAATCCTGGTTGAAAAGTGCACGTTGTATTGCCTGTCACTTAGCAAACGTTTCACTTTCCTTACTTTCCTTTTCTTCTCGGTTGGCAGAGGTGTAGATGTTGCAAGCGGGGTAGCACTGGGACGCGCGGGAGATTGCACAGTATCGGACGCGTCGGAATTCATTTTTTTGCTGTAGCTCTCAATGGCGGCAACGTAGGAACTGATAAGAGTGGTAGTTGAGGCTTGGTGGCGCTACGATCGCCCACGCAAAGTAAAATTAGCCCCCGCGAATTTTAAAGCACGCTTTCAAGCAAATGCCTTTTGTAAGGCATACCGGGTTGCGGCCCTTCAGCCGCGCTGTCCTTACCTAAGGCAGCCCGGGGTAGGAAGGGTTAAGTAAGTTATTTGCCTCTAAGTGATTTAAGAGGGTCTCTTATGAACGTTTCTAGCATTTTACATACAATTGAGGTTAAGCTAATTGGACGATAGTTACTGGGTAGGGATTTGCTGCCTTTTTTGAATATCGGTGTTACGTTGGCTAGCTTCCACTGATCAGGCATAGTCCCAGACTGCAAGGATTCATTGAATAGCAATGTCAGTGGTTTGGAGAGCTCATCCTTAGCTTCCTTTAGAACTCTAGGTGAGATTGTATCAGGTCCAGGCGTTTTATTTACCTTGAGTTTATCTAAACAATTCAATACTTCTCTCTCTGTAACGATGATATTGCTTAGAACATCTGAATTATCAATCTGAATCGGCGATGGTGTAGGGATATCACTGAGGTCTTCGGTTGTAAAAACTGTTGCAAAGAAGGTATTGAGGGCATTACTCATTTGTACTTCGTCTTTGGTGTATTCTCCATTTTCATCGACTAACGGTCCAACAGTTGAAGTAACTACTTTTTTCTTTCTGATATAACTATAGAATTCTTTAGTTTGTTTTACTTTGATTCGCAACATGTAACTCCAGGGTCTTTTTACTTTGCTTAATTAACTTTTTGGCTTTGCGTCGTAGCTCTACAAATTTCACGTCCGTAGCAGAGCTCTCAAGATTGCGGGACGGAGTTTGTTTACGCGCGGGACTATTTATATCGACAAAATAAGAGTTACAAAACTTATCAAAACTATTCTACCACAACGGAATCTATGAGAGTATATTATAAGGATTCCATCGAGCTTCACTTTCCCTAATAAATTATGTATAATAACGCTGAGAGTCTATTCGCGATAATTATCGCATAATTTTGGAAAACATATCAACATATTACACCCGATTGATTGGCTCCCGAGGGTATGCGTGACTTAGCCTATGCGTTATAATGAAGTCTTCACAAAAAACTCAATAGGAACAGTGTCTCGTGACGTGATGCGCAAAGCTGTGGAAATGAACACTTGTAGTTTCGACAGAGATGGGCAGGTGGAGTTAGTGTTGACTAAAAAGCTGGTGGACAGACCTCGGGACACAGGTGAAAATGGCGTGTACGAATCGGTGCCGTCTATAGGAAGATCTTGACAACCATGTTACGAAAAAATTCCATTTTAGTACCATATATTTTTATTCGGTTTTGCCGAGGCATAAAACACCTTTTCATATGATTAGAGCATATAAAATCCATATTACTTTTCAAATATTGCAAAATAATTGGTGACAACTTATTTAGTTATACTTGTTTTCTGTTAGTTTTGAATTTTGAACAATATAGTGTTTGGAAATAATTACAAGCCTCGGAAAAACAGTTTTCCCCCATTTTCGATCGATGTTGAGACACTCTCCCCGATAGTGGGGAGGGCTATGATTTGAAGACATTAGCCTAACTTAATAACCTTACCTAACTTATCTTCGTATTATGGTTGGGGGCTGCCGCCCCCACACCCCTGCTGGTTGGGTACTAATCTATTAGTAAAAAAAAAAAAAAAAAAATTGGCTGTCGATAATACGTAGGCAAAGATGAAGTCTACGGTGTTTACTCTGCAATCTTCATCTCTGATTGTATGTTGGTAACAGGAAAGGGTATGATTAGGAGTAGTGGGCGTACACATTATTTCCAATATGTGTATTGTAATTCCATATTTAAACCCACTATCTGGTAGTATGAAAGATTCTCTACACCTTGATATACAATTAAGTATATGGCAGAATATGTATAAGTGTACATATACCTGTAATACATGCTTAGATTGATATGCAGGATTCGAAGTTGCATAATAAATCGTAGGCAGTGTCCACCATTCTTTAACTGTCTTCGTGGTGCGATGCATAAGGTGTTGATTTTCGGTGTGAGCATCCTGGATTCGAATCCACGGACTGCTACATGTGTTTGTAAATTTCATTAATCGATTTTAGGAGTATAGTTGGTTGTTGGAAGGAACATAATAATACAGTCTTCCTCTACCACTCTTCTCTTCGCCAACATGTAAACAAACCCAGAGTCGATATACGCTTAAAGTCGCTGTGCAGACATCCGAACACAGGGTTTATCGTGACGTCATCTAGAATATAAGTGCTAGTATGCGAATAATATCTATAGTCACGGTTTGCGCATTTGAGTGATTATTATTGATTTTCTTGTTTGCCAAACTTGCTCATCATATCATCCAGTTATTTATTATTTGTTTGGTCAGTTCAACCAGGTTGTCTTTTGAAAGTGTGGAATAGGGGTGTTAAGGTTACTGTCCTAAGATTCGCTAAGTTATTGTATTTGCTGAGGACATAAACTCTTCACAACATTTGGTTGTACCTGTAAGATATAAGTTAGTAGCTGTTTGGTAAAGCTTACTAGCTGGCATGGAAGGGCTAGTTTTGGATAATATTTAATAGCCATATAACAGCTCCGTTATTGTTGCGAATCTCTCGCTGCCACTCGTTGCTGGAGTAAGGTATATCCCATAATACTGTGTTTTTTGCACTGTTACCCAATCAGAGGTTGGGGCACTGGGGGTGGCAGCCCCCACCTATAATACTAGGATAAGTTAGGTAAGGTTGTTAGGTTAGGCTAATGTAGACTCGATTTTTATAACATAGGCTAGGTCTCGAAAATGCACAAACCCACAGTAGCTGGCATGCAAGGGCTAGTTTTGTATCCCACGTACTAGGTCTAGGTTAGGTTAGGTTGGGTTGTTTGGTTAGGTTAATATACTAGGTCTCGGAAACAAGATTCGTAGTGGCGGTAGTAAAGTTCAAATAGGCTAGCGGTCGCACCACTGTTGACAGCACATTATAGTAATGGATGCACTATTTTGAGTTTTCACTAGCATTTCCCATTAATTTTCTTTGTTACAAGTGGGTTTTGCCTTTACATTATTGTTTGCCTCAACAATATCAAAATCGGTAGGTGATCAGGGTTATTTAAATACGCCCGCCACTCATAGTGGGAGTGACTTCACGATACTCATTCCTTTCAGCCAATCACAGACGCTTTCTCGACTGTGAATGTGTTCGGATACACAAGACCACCACCCTTGGCCACCACAGGTTTTTCTATCCATAGAGTTTTTCAACCCCTCTCTTTCCTTGATATATTTCATGCCCTCCCCACCTATCGGGGTAAATATTTTAATATTGTTTAGGCAAACATAATGTGAAGTTAAAAGACACTTTTAACAAAGAATAATAATGGAAAACACTAGTGAAAACTCGAAACGGTGCGCCCATATGTATCCTGTCAATAGTGGTACGCCCACTACTCCTAATCTTACCCAGGAAAGTACCGTATTTACAACTTTGTTACGAAAATTACATTTTAGTAGCATACTTTTATATAAGTTTTTTTTCAGAGGGTTAAACTACATTTTCATATTAACCTCGGAAGAAGAGTGAAAATGGCAAGTATACGAATTGGTGCCGTCTATACGAAAGTATTGACAACCATGTTAATTATTATGTTCCTTCCAACAACCAACTAC
>JBAKBP010015412.1:0-55435 GCA_037953745.1 Lithodes maja | reverse complement strand
CCAACACCAACACCAACACCAGTGCCACACCTAAACTAACACCAACACCAACACCAACACCAACACTAACACCAACACCAACACCAGTGCCACACCTAAACTAACACCAACACCAACACCAACACCAGTGCCACACCTAAACTAACACCAACACCAACACTAACACCAACACCAACACTAACACCAACACCAACACCAGTGCCACACCTAAACTAACACCAACACCAACACCAACACTAACACCAACACCAACACTAACACCAGTGCCACACCTAAACTAACACTAACACCAACACTAACACCAACACCAACACTAACACCAGTGCCACACCTAAACTAACACCAACATCAACACCAACACTAACACCAACACCAACACTAACACTAACACTAACACCAACACCAACACCAGTGCCACACCTAAACTAACACCAACACTAACACCAACACCAACACCAACACCAGTGCCACACCTAAACTAACACCAACACCAACACCAACACTAACACCAACACCAACACTAACACCAACACCAACACTAACATCAACACCAGTGCCACACCTAAACTAACACCAACACCAACACCACCACCAACACCAGTGCCACACCTAAACTAACACCAACACCAACACCAGTGCCACACCTAAACTAACACCAACACCAACACTAACACCAACACCAACACTAACACCAACACCAGTGCCACACCTAAACCAACACCAACACCAACACCAATACCAGTGCCACACCTAAACTAACACCAACACCAACACCAACACCAGTGCCACACCTAAACTAACACCAACACCAACACTAACACCAACACCAACACTAACACCAGTGCCACACCTAAACTAACACTAACACCAACACCAACACCAACACTAACACCAACACCAACACCAACACTAACACCAACACCAACACTAACACCAGTGCCACACCAAAACTAACACCAACACCAACACCAACACCAACACTAACACCAGTGCCACACCTAAACTAACACCAACACCAACACCAACACTAACACCAGTGCCACACCTTAACTAACACCAACACCAGTGCCACACCTAAACTAACACCAACACCAACACCAACACCAACACTAACACCAGTGCCACACCTAAACTAACACCAACACCCACACCAACACTAACACCAGTGCCACACCTAAACTAACACCAACACCAACACCAGTGCCACACCTAAACTAACACCAACACCAACACCAACACCAACACCAGTGCCACACCTAAACTAACACCAACACCAACACCAACACCAACACCAGTGCCACACCTAAACTAACACCAACACCAACACCAACACCAGTGCCACACCTAAACTAACACCAACACCAACACCAACACCAGTGCCACACCTAAACTAACACCAACACCAACACTAACACCAGTGCCACACCTAAACTAACACCAACACCAACACCAACACCAACACCAGTGTCACACCTAAACTAACACCAACACCAACACCAACACCAGTGCCACACCTAAACTAACGCCAACACCAACACCAACACTACCACCAACACCAACACCAGTGCCACACCTAAACTAACACCAACACCAACACCAACACCAGTGCCACACCTAAACTAACACCAACACCAACACCAACACCAGTGCCACACCTAAACTAACACCAACACCAACACCAACACCAATACCAGTGCCACACCTAAACTAACACCAACACCAACACTAACACCAACACCAACACCAGTGCCACACCTAAACTAACACCAACACCAACACCAACACCAGTGCCACACCTAAACTAACACCAACACCAACACCAACACCAACACCAGTGCCACACCTAAACTAACACCAACACCAACACCAACACCAGTGCCACACCTAAACTAACACCAACACCAACACCAACACCAGTGCCACACCTAAACTAACACCAACACCAACACCAACACCAGTGCCACACCTAAACTAACACCAACACCAACACCAACACCAACACCAGTGCCACACCTAAACTAACACCAACACCAACACCAGTGCCACACCTAAACTAACACCAACACCAACACCAACACCAGTGCCACACCTAAACTAACACCAACACCAACACTAACACCAACACCAACACCAGTGCCACACCTAAACTAACGCCAGCACCAACACCAACACTAACACCAACACCAACACCAAGACCAACACCAACACTAACACCAACACCAGTGCCACACCTAAACTAACACCAACATCAACACCAACACCAACACCAGTGCCACACCTAAACTAACACCAACACCAACACTAACACCAACACCAACACCAGTGCCACACCTAAACTAACACCAACACCAACACCAACACCAACACTAACACCAACACCAACACCAGTGCCACACCTAAACTAACACCAACACTAACACTAAAACCAACACCAACACCAGTGCCACACCTAAACTAACACCAACACCAACACTAACACCAACACTAACACTAACACCAACATCAACACCAGTGCCACACCTAAACTCACACCAACACCAACACCAACACCAGTGCCACACCTAAACTAACACCAACACCAACACCAACACCAACACCAGTGCCACACCTAAACTAACACCAACACCAACACCAACACCAACACCAGTGCCACACCAACACCAACACCAACACCAGTGCCACACCTAAACTAACACCAACACCAACACCAACACTAACACCAACACCAACACCAGTGCCACACCTAAACTAACACCAACACCAACACCAACACTAACACCAACACCAACACCAGTGCCACACCTAAACTAACACCAACACCAACACCAACACCAGTGCCACACCTAAACTAACACCAACACCAACACCAACACTAACACCAACACCAGTGCCACACCTAAACTAACACCAACACCAACACTAACACCAACACCAACACTAACACCAGTGCCACACCTAAACTAACACTAACACCAACACCAACACCAACACTAACACCAGTGCCACACCTAAACTAACACCAACACCAACACCAACACTAACACTAACACCAACACCAACACTAACACCAACACCAACACCAGTGCCACACCTAAACTAACACCAACACCAACACTAACACCAACACCAACACTAACACTAACACTAACACCAACACCAACACTAACACCAACACCAGTGCCACACCTAAACTAACACCAACACTAACACTATCACCAACACCAACACCAGTGCCACACCTAAACTAACACCAACACCAACACCAGTGCCACACCTAAACTAACACCAACACCAACACCAACACCAACACTAACACCAAAACCAACATCAGTGCCACACCTAAACTAACACCAACACCAACACCAACACCAGTGCCACACCTAAACTAACACCAACACCAACACCAACACCAACACCAGTGCCACACCTAAACTAACACCAACACCAACACCAACACTAACACCAACACTAACACCAGTGCCACACCTAAACTAACACTAACACCAACACCAACACCAACGCTGACACTAACACCAACACCAACACTAACACCAGTGCCACACCTAAACAAACACCAACACCAACACTAACACCAACACTAACACCAGTGCCACACCAACACTAACACCAACACTAACACCAGTGCCACACCTAAACTAACACTAACACCAACACCAACACCAACACTAACACTAACACCAACACCAACACTAACACCAGTGCCACACCTAAACTAACACCAACACCAGTGCCACACCTAAACTAACACCAACACCAACACCAACACCAGTGCCACACCTAAACTAACACCAACACCAACACCAACACCAACACCCACACCAGTGCCACACCTAAACTAACACCAACACCAACACCAACACCAGTGCCACACCTAAACTAACACCAACACCAACACCAACACCAGTGCCACACCTAAACTAACACCAACACCAACACCAACACCAGTGCCACACCTAAACTAACACTAACACCAACACTAACACCAGTGCCACACCTAAACTAACACCAACACCAACACCAACACCAGTGTCACACCTAAACTAACACCAACACCAACAACAACACCAGTGCCACACCTAAACTAACACCAACACTAACACCAGTGCCACACCTAAACTAACACCAACACCAACACCAGTGCTACACCTAAACTAACACCAACACCAACACCAACACCAACGCCACACCTAAACTAACACCAACACCAACACCAGTGCCACACCTAAACTAATACCAACACCAGTGCCACACCTAAACTAACACCAACACCAACACCAACACCAGTGCCACACCTAAACTAACACCAACACCAACACCAGTGCCACACCAATACCAACACCAACACCAGTGCCACACCTAAACTAACACCAACACCAACACCAACACCAGTGCTACACCTAAACTAACACCAACACCAACACCAGTGCCACACCAACACCAACACCAGTGCCACACCAACACCAACACCAGTGCCACACCAACACCAACACCAGTGCCACACCTAAACTAACACCAACACCAGTGCCACACCTAAACTAACACCAACACCAGTGCCACACCTAAACTAACACCAACACCAACACCAGTGCCACACCTAAACTAACACCAACACCAACACCAACACCAGTGCCACACCTAAACTAACACCAACACCAGTGCCACACCTAAACTAACACCAACACCAGTGCCACACCTAAACTAACACCAACACCAACACCAGTGCCACACCTAAACTAACACCAACACCAACACCAACACCAGTGCCACACTTAAACTAACACCAACACCAACACCAACACCAGTGCCACACCAAAACTAACACCAACACCAACACCAGTGCCACACCAAAACTAACACCAACACCAACACCAGTGCCACACCAACACCAGTGCCACACCTAAACTAACACCAACACCAACACCAACACCAGTGCCACACCAACACCAACACCAACACCAGTGCCACACCTAAACTAACACCAACACCAACACCAGTGCCACACCTAAACTAACACCAACACCAACACCAACACCAACACTAACACCAATACAAGACAATTTATTTATTTAACGGTCTATGGTTGGTTTTTCTGGACCTCCTTTTCCCTCGTGTTTAGCTCCATTACTTTTGAGATTTTAAGACGTTCGGCTCATTAGTTGGGCGATTTTAACACCTTTCGCCTCATTTCGTTGTAAATTTTAAGACCTTTCGTGCCATTTAGGTGTCGATTTTCTCCTGGCTAGCGATAGTGAGCCTGAAACTTTAAGAGGAACCGGCCTTCGGCTGGGACATTTTCGATAGAAAAACGTACAAATTCATCTTGAAGGGGGGTCTAGGGGGTGTTTTTTAAGCATGATGGAGGTATAGGGAGGAAACTGAAAAAGAAAAGAAACAAAATACACATATATAAATAATCAAATAAATATGGGCATCCCCCCCTTTAACTGACCCCTGTAACTACTGTCTCTGTGAGCCGAGATTGTACACCTCTAAACTCTCCAACCTTGAACTATTGATTTAAACTGTGGTTATGTTAAAGAGAGTATTATTATGATGTATTGACTGTGTTTAAGTCTTTGATGTATTCACTGTGATTCCTGTATTATTAGCTTTAGGAATATTATCAATATTGTATGTATTATTTCATGTGTGTATTAGCCAAACATTGTATAAATCTGTACGTGTTTATAAACTACCATTTAAATATTATTATGTTTTGTACTTGTCCTGCTGCATGCCTATGTATGTACAGTCGGCCTAATAAGTGATGTCTCGGCACCGAGTATATTATGATCAATGTTGGTATCAGCAATATCCCTTGATTTAGACCCTGTCACTCTTGCAACTATGGGGGAGGCACTCGCTATAGGCAGTTCTGCCTTTTGCCTCCCTCACTGACATAGAAAAAAAAAAATAATAAAACCTTGATTGTTTCATCTCGAGTGAGATATACAAACATGTGCCTATACTTACCCATCCTATTCAACATCTGACAGACATTAATACAGCACAGAGCAAGCCTAACGTAATGACAGCTGAGACATGACTGATTAGCGCGACTGAACTTTGTGATAGCTTCATTTCTTGTCCCGTTGAGATCAAATCCTCTTACAGTATTTTGTAAGCCCAGTAAAAATCCTGGTATAACAAGGAGTGTTTATTTATTGTTGTGTTTTTATTATAAATAGTTATGTCTGAAACTTGCAAGGTGATAATTAAACAAAACAATAATCAATTTCACTGTCATAGGGTCTAACAGTCGTAGAATATTTTTGTCACTTAAGTATGACAAAGCATTCGTTCAGTCTTCTCTTTTTATAGTATTTCTTAATATTTACGGTCACACGACAGGCAGCACTATTGCTAACATAATACCGCAATGTTCATGGTCTTAAGCTTTCCTAACCGTTGATATCTTTAGCTATTTGTGGTCGTATTAACGGAATTTCAATGTAAAATACATCTAGGAAACCGTAATAATCTACGGTTATTGCGAGTATCTCTCATGTGAAGTGTCCCTCATATGATTGTAATATATTTGTGGTACTATTATTGCATAATAATTTATATAGTTGGAAATATTAGTCACATCATGTATGTAATAATTGTATTCAGCTAACTATGATCTCAATAACCATTGATGTAAGAAAACATGAATGGTCTCCTCATATGATTGCACTAGTTTTGTAGTGCTATTATTTACCTGTCAATTAATAATTCAGTCACAATTTTTTGTTTTTAATATTAATCATGAGCACGTATATACAGACCATGTGGCAATCAAATGAGGAAATTATAATAACACATCTGAATAATGCCTACCTGATTTATAAACACAAAATTAATGTAACCAGACGACGATGCTGTTGTTTCAGTAGAATAATGGTTCTTTGAGCAGTATGTATTGGCTTGCCAGTGGTTGTCCCCTTATTATTATTATTATTATTACTATTATTATTATTATTATTATTATTATTGTCTCCACTTCCCTGGAGTACCTTACCTCCTCCTCCTCCTCCCCCCCCCCCCTACTCCTCCTCCTTTCCCTCCCATTCCTCTACCTCCTACAACCCCCCTCCCTCTCTCCCATAACCACACACCCTACTAAATATTATATTACTATCGGCATGTAAACTTCTCCACTGGTCATATTCCGCTAACTATCCCCTCAATAACCATTATTGTAATGAGAATTTGAACCATGTCACTCATGATTGTACAATATTTGTATTACTATAATTGCATTATAACTTCGGTAGTTGGTAATATTAGTCACATTATGTATGTGACTCTTGTATTCAGCTAACTATGACCTCAATAACCGTTGATGTAATGAAGAATGTGAAGTGTCCCTCATATGATTGTAATATATTTGTCGTACTATTATTGCATAATAATTTATGTAGTTGGAAATATTAGTCACATCATGTATGTAATAATTGTATTCAGCTAACTATGATCTCAATAACCATTGATGTAATGAAAAATATGAAGTCTCCTCATATGATTGCACTAGTTCTGTAGTGCTATTATTTACAGCCTGTCAATTAATAATTCAGTCACTACAAGCTTGCTTTTTTTTTATTATTTATTTATTTTTATTTTTTATATTTTTCATGAGATACTATATACAGACCATGTGACAATTAAATGAGGAAACTATAATAACACATCTGAATAATGCCAACCTGATTTATAAACACAAATATGAATGTAACCAGACGACGATGCTGTTGTTTCAGTGGAATAATGGCTCTTTGAGCAGTATGTATCGCCTTACCAGTGGTTGTCCCCTCACAGGATTGGGGGGGGGGGGGGGGGGCGCTGCTCAGTAAACTCGCCCCTCGGGGCAAATTCAATCTCTCTCTCTCACTGTAAGGTTAGAGAGAGGATCCAAGAATTATATAATGATAGACCAGGGGTCGGATTCTTTAACCCTTTGGCTGCGGCTGTTTGGGCTATTTAGGGCATATTCAGGCACTCCTGAATGACAAATCAAGCATCTGCATTAAATGAGGTGTATTCTGCCGAAAACTAGACAAAAATAGCTTCAAGATGACACCAGAACGGACCCTGTACGTGGTCTGGTTCACCCGCAGTGGTCCCAGTGAAACGCGGGAACCCCGCTATTATGTAACACTCGCTCGCTTGGCTACACTGGTGAGAGAGACAGAGAGAGACCCGCGCGAGACACAGCCTAGCTCAGTGAGCCGCTCGGTGCTCTGAGGGTCGGAGGTGGGCCCCTCACGCTCTCGCCCACTGACTCTCGATTTTTACGTTTTTTACAGGCTTTTAACCCTTAAAGAGCGGCGCTCGACTTAAGTCGTGCACCAATTTGCAGCAAGTTAGGAGTATTATTAAGGCTTTTAAAGGGTTAAAATAGAGTGCAAATGGTCAGGAGTGCAGCAGGCCACACGTCCGACACCCAGGGCTTACCGCCACCCACTGACTCACGCTCCCTCTGTTCTCGAGAGGCCGGCAGTGCTACCAGTAGTGAGCGTAGTGGGAAAAAAAATGCCGCTATACGCTAAACTCCCATGTTGGTGGCACCACTGCATGAGAACCACGAGTGCTACGTAGCTCGTTCTGGTCTCATTTTGAAGCTTTTAGCGCCTAGTTTTTTGCTGAATAAATTTCTTTTCATGCAGATACTTGATTGATCATTCAGGAGGGCCTGAATATGCCCAAAAATAGGGATGGAAGAGTGAAAAGGATGCAACATTGCGGCATGTAGAAAGAGATTGTAGGGAACTAGTAAGAGGAAGCGAGTTGATAAGGCGAAATGCTTTTGACTACTCTTTCGAGAAGTGCGGTATGGGCGGAATCTCCAAACACCTGTGAACAATACTCAATACATGGGCGCATTGTGCCTCTATACAGAGCAAGAAGCTGTGCAGAGGTGAAGAACCCACAGAGACAGTTGAGCACACCTAACTTCTGGGAAGCCGTTTTAGCAAGAGTGGTAATATGATTTTTCCATGAAAGGTTGGATGAAAAAGATACACCAAGAATATTGAGAGAAGATAAAGGGTTGATTTGTGTATTGTTGAAGAGTAATTGAAAGTCTTGTGGAAGATTAAGATGGGTAGAAAGATGGAGAAATTGGGTCTTGAAGGCTTTGAAAGTAACAAGATTTTCTCTACTCCAATCTGAAATAATTGCTAGATCAGAAGATAGGTGCGTTATGGCCTTGACGCATGAATTTTGGAGTGATTGCATGCTAGGTTGTTGTGAAAACCTAGTTGAATAGTATAAGGTAGAGTCATCAGCAAATGAGTGTATAGGACTAGAAATACACTTGAGGAGATCATTAATGAATATTAGAAAGAGAACAGGAGACAGGACAGAAACCTGAGAAACACCGGAGTTGATAGATTGTGGAAGTGAGCGATGGCCGTCCACAACTGAAGCTATGGAACAGTTGGAAAGAACATTAGAGACAAAGGCACAGCTGAAGGGATAGAAACCAAAGGAGGGTAGTTTGGAAATTAGAGATTTGAGCCAGACTCTATCGAAAGCCTTCAATACGTCTAGAGTAATAGAAAAAGTCTCACCTAAGTCCCGAAAGGAGGATGACCAAGAGTTAGTAAGATAAGCAAGGAGATCACCAGTAGAGAAGCTCTCCAGGAAACTATACTGGCGATCTGTAAGTAGACCATGGGAAGATAAATGCTTAAGAAATTGTGAATTAATAATAGTTTTAAAAACTTTAGAGATGCAAGAGATGAGAGCAATTGGATGGTAGTTAGAGGGTTGAGAACAGTCACCCTTCTTTGTGACAGGTTGAATGAGGGCAAGCTTCCAGCAAGAAGGAAAAACAGAAACGAAATAGTTTGCCTAGGCAGGGAGTCAGCACGGAAGAACAGTTTTTTAGTACAACAGAAGGAACACCATCCGGTATGTACGCCTTCTTAGTATATCAAGCCCAGAGACGGCAGAAAGTACATCATTAGAAGATATTATGATATTTGGCATAACTAAGTGAGAGGGGGTTGAGAAGGAGTAGCGCCAGAATCATCCAAGGTGGAGTTCTTAGCGGTAAGTCTGAACAAAGAGTTCAGCTTTGTCAGAGGAAGAGGTGATGGTGGTATTGTCAGAGTGGAAGAGAGGAGGGAAAGAGGAGGAAGTGAAATTGTTGGAGAGATTTTTGGCCAGAAGCCAAAAAGCTTGGGAAGAGGTAGAATTGGAATGATCAGAGCATTTCTTATTGATGAAGGAGTTTTTGGTGAGTCAAAGAACAGATTTGGATTTATTTCAGGCAGAAACATACAGAGTACGAGATTCTTGAGTTTGAATATGATGGAACAATTCGAATGCTTCCTCCTTATTGTGGACAGCAGTAGAACAAGCGTAAGTACTGAGTGAACCAAGATTTTTGTGAGTTAGTTTGAGAGAAAGAAAATGGAATGTATGCCTTCATGCCCGAAAGGATTACCTCAGTAATGTGCTCTGCACTCTCTGAGGGTCCCTGGCCACAAAAGCAAACGTCATTCCATGGAAAATCAAAGAAGTACTGCCGAAGAGCCTCCCAGTCGGCAGCGGCAAAATGCCACAAGCGCCGCCGATTGGTGGGGTCAGAAAGCTGTACTGGAGAGATAGGACAGGTATCAGAGATTAGGTTATGATCGGAGGAGGCCAACGCAGAAAGAAGATTTACAGATTAAGCGGAAGGATTAGAGGTCTGAAATATGTCAAGAATGTTGGGCCGATCTCCAGGGCGGCCCGGGATACTGGTGGGGTGTTGAACTAACTGCTCTAGAATCTAGATCATTTAAGATTGAAAAGATGTAGGCTTGTTCACCAGATTGGTCAGTGTAATGAGAAGAGAGCCATTGGCAGTGGTGAACATTGAAATTGATTAAGATGGAGATTTAATAGAAGGGAGAGATGGATAGGATGTGTTCCACTTTAGAAGTAAGATAGTCAAAGAATGTTGGATAGTCAGTAGAATTTGTGGAGTATTAAACAGCACAGATATATTTAGTGATCGAGAGAGTGACAAGATAGCTTAAGCCAGAGAGTTAAGAATTCCGACGAGTCAAAGTTGGGAACACGAGAGCAAGAAAGATTGTTGCATATATACACACAACATCCATCTTTGGCTTTGAGTTGAGGATAGAGATAGTAGGAGGATACAGTGAAGGGTTTGCTGTCTGTTACCCTAAACAACAGGGTTTCGGTGAGGAAAAGTAAGTCAGGTTTGGTAGAGGAGAGTTGGTGTTCTACAGAGAGGAAGTAGGAGAAAAGGCTGCGAATGTTACAGAAATTGATAGATAGAGTAGCAGGAAGAGGTCCAGGACACTTTGAGGAGTCCACTGGGGGTATTCTTGGTCGACCCCCCCCCCCCCCTGGGGACTCCGAGGTTGGGCGATACAACAACATCATTGAGCAAATTTTGTATGGTAGTGTAGTATGTAATGTGTTTGTATTATAATGTATTGATAGGAGGAGAAGGTGTTTTGGAGGGCAGACTGGGGTTACCCTCAATATTGATGAGGCACAGAAAGGATCAGCTAGGGAGGCCAGGTTGTGAAACAGGAGTATCAGCTGTCCTTATCATCCACCTGTAGCACTCCCCGGGAGTACAACCCTGTTCGGCTGGTGCTTACAGCCTACTCCTATAGGTGATCCTTCGTGTATCAGGGCGAAAGTGAGTAACATCTTTTAAATATTTATAAATGCAGTGATTATCGATGTATCTGAGAAAAAGGGGGAACAAATCATATACAAAGAAAAAAATATATATTTACAAATGAAGTCAGTTGCGGGTTCAAGACAATGTTTTTGACAAGGCGATGTTTAAAGGAATCAATGGTGCTGCAGTCTAAAATATGTTGTGGAAGCTCATTCCACAAACTGTCAACTCCATTGAAAATAAATTCTTAGACTCATGGGAGTCAAAGGATTCACCAATGATTTTGCAACCATCTCCCCGCGTGTAATTTGATAGGTCGATCGTTAAGTATTTATTACAGTTCATGTTATCCATGCATTTGATGATTTTGAACACTTGAATTAGGTCGCCTCTTAATCTGCGCTGGGTTTGAGGAAATATATTGAATTCTGTTAAATGCTCCTCGTATGGTTTGTTCTTTAGGTTAGGCATAATTTTGGTAACTATGTTGAACTCGTTCCAGATTGTCAATAACTTTTTGGTAGCAGGGGCACCAGGATTGAATGCAATATTCCATAAGAGGACGCAATTTAGGAATTATAAAGAGTAAAGTTTACATATTTGGATTTATGCTCAAATGACCTGCCAATAAAGCCAATTATTTTGTTTGCCTTTTTAACAACTTCGGTACACATTGTTGACTGGGTTTTAAGGGGAGACGATAGCACAGTGACTAGCGTGGTGGACTGCAGACCAAATGGACCTCAGATCGAGTCCACACCAAACATCAAATATCCTGGCTACACTGACACGTCAAGAAAATCTCCCCTATATCGTTACCAATTCATAAAATAGAATATGCCCGACCATATTCGAAGATGCTATGAATGACGTGTATGAACAAGGTGTCGTCATTTGGTGTGGCAGAAAGGAAGCCGCCAACACCCTGAAGCTCCACTGTGACCATAGAGTGCAACATACAGTATATACACCCTGAAGCTCCACTGTGACCATAGAGTGCAACATACAGTATATACACCCTGAAGCTCCACTGTGACCATAGAGTGCAACATACAATATATACACCCTGAAGCTCCACTGTGACCATAGAGTGCAACATACAGTATATACACCCTGAAGCTCCACTGTGACCATAGAGTGCAACATACAGTATATACACCCTGAAGCTCCACTGTGACCATAGAGTGCAACATACAGTATATACACCCTGAAGCTCCACTGTGACCATAGAGTGCAACATACAGTATATACACCCTGAAGCTCCACTGTGACCATAGAGCGCAACATACAGTATATACACCCTGAAGCTCCACTGTGACCATAGAGCGCAACATACCGTATATACACCCTGAAGCTCCACTGTGACCATAGAGTGCAACATACAGTATATACACCCTGAAGCTCCACTGTGACCATAGAGTGCAACATACAGTATATACACCCTGAAACTCCACTGTGACCATAGAGTGCAACATACAGTATATACACCCTGAAGCTCCACTGTGACCATAGAGTGCAACATACAGTATATACACCCTGAAGCTCCACTGTGACCATAGAGTGCAACATACAGTATATACACCCTGAAGCTCCACTGTGACCATAGAGCGCAACATACAGTATATACACCCTGAAGCTCCACTGTGACCATAGAGTGCAACATACAGTATATACACCCTGAAGCTCCACTGTGACCATAGAGTGCAACATACAGTATATACACCCTGAAGCTCCACTGTGACCATAGAGTGCAACATACAGTATATACACCCTGAAGCTCCACTGTGACCATAGAGTGCAACATACAGTATATACACCCTGAAGCTCCACTGTGACCATAGAGTGCAACATACAGTATATACACCCTGAAGCTCCACTGTGACCATAGAGTGCAACATACAGTAAATATTTGTTTTTGTCGATGTGTATGGAAGAGACAAAAGGCAGGTTGTCTGTTAAACGAGTGTCTCCCCCAAGTACCCAAAATCATGCCGTGGCCGATTGGGTTAAAGCGTGGGATATCATTCTGATTGACTGCGGTTCGATTCCTGGCTTAGGTCAAAAGCCATACCGGTAAGTTAATAGTTTCTATGCAGGTACTAAATGAAGGTACCGGTACTGACCAAGTTTATTTAAAGTCTGTAAATAGATCCTTGGTCTCTGGGTCTTCTCCTGGGCGACCTTGATGTGTGTGAAAATATGTTTTTGTTTTTTATGTTGTGTTGTGTTGTCCCATTTCGGGCTCTGTCTCGAGTCGGCCACCCCCAGCTATGGGGTATGTGCCTGAGTTTATACATACACACAAGTTCGTTTATGAGAAATCCAGCTTACAAAATTATATACAAACAGGCTCTTTCTCTGGATTGTAAACATTCGGCCCCGTTCAGCCAACTGTTTTAAGACGTTTATCCCCATCCAGGTGTCGATATCTTCCTGGCGAGCGATAGCGAGCCAGCATTGTATTGAAAAATCCGGCTTCGGAGACATTTTTCTATCGAAAAATTTACAAATTTAGTTTGCTCTCAAAACAAAAACATATATATGCTGGCTCGCTACCGCTCACCAGGACAATATTGACACCTGGATGGGGGTAAGCGTCTTACAACAGAAGGCTGAATGGGGCCGAATGGATACAAGCCAAAGAGAGAGGGAGAGAAAGAGAAAAAAAAAGCGAGGTGGGCTCTCTACAGCCGGCGTCACACAGCAACTTTATCGGTTACATGTCTCGGAGCCTTGAATCCGCCATAATATTATCGTGATGGATGTTGCTGTTCATTCCTATATTAATTTGAACGGTACACAAATAGGAGTTCTAAGTTACTAAATACAATTATATAGTAAGAGATCTGATTTTAGCCACTTAGTGACTCCGATACTGTGACTGATACATCCACCAGTAAAGTACCGTTCTCCAGTGACACCGGCCTTATACGAAGATAAAACCTAATTATAAATACAGAAATAGGTAATATATGCTGTGAAAACTAATTATAAACCTAATTATAAATACAAAAATAGGTAATATATGCTGTGAAAACTAATTATAAACCTAATTATAAATACAGAAATAGGTAATATATGCTGTGAAAACTAATTATAAATACAGAAATAGGTAATATATGCTGTGAAAACTAATTATAAATACAGAAATAGGTAATATATGCTGTGAAAACTAATTATAAATACAGAAATAGGTAATATATGCTGTGAAAACTAATTATAAATACAGAAATAGGTAATATATGCTGTGAAAACTAATTATAAATACAAAAATAGGTAATATATGCTGTGAAAACTAATTATAAATACAGAAATAGGTAATATATGCTGTGAAAACTAATTATAAATACAGAAATAGGTAGTATATGCTGTGAAAACTAATTATAAATACAAAAATAGGTAATATATGCTGTGAAAACTAATTATAAATACAAAAATAGGTAATATATGCTGTGAAAACTAATTATAAATACAGAAATAGGTAATATATGCTGTGAAAACTAATTATAAATACAAAAATAGGTAATATATGCTGTGAAAACTAATTATAAATACAAAAATAGGTAATATATGCTGTGAAAACTAATTATAAGTAAAGAAATAGGTAATAAAAGCTGTAAAAAGAGCTACAAGTAAAGACATAGGTAATAATAGCTGTACAAACTAAATATATGTAAATAAGTAGGTAATAAAAGCTGTGCAAGCTATAAGTAAAGATATAGGTAATAAATGCTGTAAAAAGTATAAGTAAACAAAATAGGTAATAAACATCCGTACAGTGCTATAATAAAACAGACGAGGCAGAAATGTAGGATGTTTACAATAATTGTTTACACACCATCGACACTGCCAGTAAACCTTAACACTAGCTGGTCCTACCTCTTTGTGGGGGATTAGGATATTTTGTTAAATAAATAGTGAGAATTTTGCTTGTTTTGCAATTTTCTTGCCATATATTTTAGTTTGTCCCCTAGGGTAACAAAACACTTCCCAGACTTCATTAAAACTAAAAAAATGGCCACCCACATCCCTTCAAGCTAAATTTGTACATTTTTCGATAGTAAAATGTCACGGTCGAAGGCCGATATTTCTAAATTGCAGGCTCACTTTCGGTCGCCCCCAAAATATATGGACACCTGAATGGGGTGAAACGTCTTATTATCGCCAACCTAATGGGGTGAAACGTCTTAAAATCTCCAAACTAAGGGGTGAAACGTCTTAAAATCTCCAAACTAATTGAGGGAAACAGAAGATAAAAACGGATTAAGCTATATGTAAAGAAATAATGCAATTTGTAAAGTCACACAATAATGACAAAGAATAAAGCAGACGAGGCAGTAAATGACGATGTTGACACTAATTGTTTACCGGTACCGAAGATCTACACTACCAGCAACCCTCCCTGGGTCCACAGTTACTGGGTCATAACTAGAGACCCTGCAGTAACAGAGATCCACCAACCTCCTTCATATTGGTGCCACTGTTGTCACTATAGCCTCTTACCACACATACAGTATACACATCCATACCCATAATATGTATTCTTGTGAAGTTGTCATAGTGATGCAGGCAAATATTATATTGTTGGTGTTTGGAGTTAAATCTACATAACCCAATAATATTATATCAACCAGCTGTTAGATGGTTAATATTTATAAACATTATAATTATAGAGGAAAGGTTTCCACCCTTCTGGACTCTACTAACGCTCGTGGAGCGCTTATAGAAATTCACAGAATGCACACTTGGCGAACACACTTGGCATCATTACAATTATTCAGAATTTACCTTTTAGAGTTGATAAACACTTATCATATTGAGGGAATGTTTCTACCTTTCTCAATGACACTTAAATGCGCGTGGAGAACTTACACAACTTCAAAGAATACACACTTTATGAACACACGTGGTAGGTCGTCCTAACTTCCTAAAATACCACAACCAGTATGAATTTAGTAAGAACGCTCGAGGGGGGCAGCTCAATAGACGAAGAAGAAGAAGAAGGGTCACAGTTGTGCAATTACAGGAACACAAGGGGAAATTGATTATTGATTTTAACTTAACGAGAGCCCTCTTTAACCAACATGAACACTAAAAGAGTAATAGTACATACTGTATGTTTGACTAAACACAAGGGGAAATTCAATTATTGATGTTAACTTAACGTGAGCCCTCTTTAGCCCATACTATTCATATTAGTTTTCACCAACCCACCAATTTATTTACAAATAAACCTAACTAAAGAAATCATGTATCCCTGAAAACCAGCCATTTTCTCTCACGAAAGCTGGGAGTAACTGACTTGTGATAGTGGGGGACGGCTGGCTGAGGCTCAGGCAGTGTTGCCAGCAGTAAGGCCTTTAACCCTTGTCTATCGGTGCCCGACTTAACCCTTAAAGAGCGGCGGCGGACTTAAGTCCGCCTCCAATTTGCAGCAAGTTAGGAGCATTATTAAGGCTTTTAAAGGGTTAAAATCGAGTGCAAATGGCCAGGAGCGCAGCGGGCCAGACAGCCGACTCCCAGGGCTTACCGCCGCCCATTAACTCATGTTCCCTGTGTTCTCGAGAGGCCGGCAGTGTAGCCAGCAGTGAGCATAGCTGGGAAAAATATGCCGCTATACGCTAAACTCCCATGTTACTGGTATCACTGTATGAGAACCACGAGTGCTACGTAGCTCGTTCTGGTCTCATTTTGAAGCTTTTAGCGCCTAGTTTTTTGCTGAATACATTTCTTTTCATGCAGATACTTGATTTATCATTCAGGAGGGCCTGAATATGCCAAAATAAGCCCAAAACCCCCCGCTCGACAAGGGTTAAGGCGGTTAAGAGAACCAAGGACTACAGATCGGGGCCCGACTTAAGTCCAATGCAATGTTGAGCACATAATCGGCTCTGAGAGAGAGTCCGAGCAGTGGGAGGAGCGCGGGTGGGCTCTGACCGTTCGGCATGGACGTTGTCCCGCCACTGACAGTTTCATCACATCCCACCACATCCCTTGTCACGCAATACAGGGTAAAAACTGAAGAAATTACTGTATTTTAGGGATTTTCCCTTCGTGTTTCACGTTCGTTGCAAGACAACTCGTGGTCGTACAAGGATGGTTCAGGTGTCATTGGAAAGCTCAATTATCGCCCTTTCACGGATACATAATTGTATTACGCTCTGGCTCTTGTTTATGCATGAAAAAGAGCATGGAATGAAGCTCGTTTAGGGTAAATCTGCCCGCTTGGCAGGTAGTAGAAGTTACAAACGGCCCCGCTCGTAGGGCATTAAGATATATTAGTGGTTACCACTCGCTATTAGTCAGCTCAAGTACAAGTGTATAACTTGTAGGCTATACTGAGAACGCTGATCGGCTCGTACAGGATGGGTTAACTTAAATGAACACTCAGAGGGTGATAATGCATATATAGACTGAACACAAGGGGAAAGGGAGAGAATACACTGATTTATCTGGTACAAGCTTTCGTTAACACTTTCACTGCAGGCATATTTATGCCTATTTACACCATATTATGGCTCATTCATGCACTCCTGATTGATTAAGCAAGTGTCTGAATGAAATTAAATGTATTCAGTCAAAAACTAGAAGAAAATAGCTTCAAAATTACACAAAAATAAGCTTCGCAGCGCGTGGGCTTCACCCGCAGCGCTACCATAAACATTCGCTAATACTTTTTTTTTTTTCTATGTGAATGAGGGAGACAAAAGGCATAACTGCCTGCAACGAGTGCCTCCCCAAGATTTCAAAGAGTGACAGGGCTGAAATCAAGGGACGTTCGAGCTAAAATGCCTGGACACACAGAGTTTGAAGCAATTTAAGTCATAGGAAGAGGGAAAGACTGATTCTGGGAGAGAGTTCCAGAGCTCAGCAGTTGAAAAGAAGAAAGTCTGAGAATAACGTTTCACTCTTGGGTTGGAGAGTTGCACAGGTGGGATTGTGTTGCAAGGCGGGTACTACGTACCCTACGTAGAGGAGGTGGTATACACTGGGAAAGCTCCGAGGAACACTGATTATTGTAGTAGCGATAGAATAGCGAGAGAGATGCAACATTGCGGCAATTATCGCTAATGTCGCGATACATTTGCCTTTGGCAGTGCTGTATGTCTAGCAAGTAGCAAGAGTATGGCTCATACTCCTCAGTGCCCCGGCCGGCTGGCTGGAGAGAGGATGGGTGGCCTCCCAATCTCCTGCTCACTCGCACTCGATTCTACAGGCTTTAAAATCCTATAAATTGCTGTAAATTGCCATGGCGTTCCGGAACGTCTCCCGTAGTCAATGGGTTAATAAATATGAACACTGGGGATATTTTGAGATACACAATTCAGGGGGATGAAACTGTGACTGCACTCTGGGATATTGCATATAGGCCCTCAGAATATGAAATGGGCAGTATTACAGGGAAGAGGGGGGTTAGACAGACTTCAGGATATCTGTCGTTGGTTCGAGCCCGGTTAATTTGGGTTAAAACAAATAGTAGCTCACGTGTTTTGCGAGATATACTTAATATTAATGATTCGTGCTTGGTTGGGTGAGAATTAAATTTAATCAGTTCAGCCCGAGTTGTGAGGGAATACTTGCAAAAATCCCTGTATGGTATCCTGGAATATGTCTTGACAGCTTAGTGCTTAGCGTGCGGAATTTCGGTGTGAGTATCCTAGGTTCGAGTCCTTTGGAGAACCACATATATCCATTACTTTCATTGATTTCACTAGTTAGGTTTATTTGTAAATTAATTGGTGGGTTGATGAAAACAAATACGAATATGTGTTCTACAACTTACGCATGAAATGGAGTACCGGTACTATACTATTTCCAAGTATGGTTTATCTTCTCCTTAATATACATAGGAATAGGTTAAGTATTCTTTATCACGCCGTGGTAGAGTTGATTAGAGCATGGACACTCGTCCTGACTGTTGGTGGTTCGAGCCCGGCTGAGAGTAAAACAAATATATATATATATACTGTATACTGTATATTTATTTATATTGTGACGCACCCAGTGCGTAGCAACGTAACCTGATTGTACTCCTTGGTACTCCACTGTACCGTCACGGACCGTGTACCATGCTGGCTGCTTATATTGAGTGTGACAACGTATAACTATGTTCTTTGTATCTCTGCAAAGGTCTCGTCATTTGCTAACCAGTGGTGGGTTTTGTTTTAAGCCATGTCGAGACCTTCCATTTAATATGTAGTATCAATAGAGAAGTTGATAGATGAGATGATAGGAATTCAGAGAGAGAGAGTGAGTTAGACTTCAGAGCGAGAGGGTAGCGGTGCGCCACGCTGCCGGGGGGGTGGTTGCCAGACGTATGGACCGGTTGGCAGCCCTGCGCTTATAGCTAGGTGCGACAGGGTTGGTAGTACATTGCCGCCTGCCTATGCTGTCTGGGCTGCCCATGTTGTCGTACAGCACATTGCCTGGAGGCTCGCTGTGTGCTCTATGACCAGGTTGCCTAGAACCTTTGAGATTCTAACATCCCTTGCCCTCTCTCTCAATTTCTCACGGTTGCACTCTTTCTCTCTGACGACATTACTCTCATTTCATTCTTCTCTCTATTTAAATGCATACCCTTCCCTTGAGGTCCTAAAGGAGTTTCAGCACTCACCTCTCGTATTACTCTTAGGACAAGCATATATTTACATGTATTAGATTTAAGGGGTTAATGTGAACAGCGATCTTCTTGATGAGGATAGTTGGTGAACGTTCTACATGTTCACGAGTTATATGCCCAGCTCATCATCCAATTTGTGACTAGACTAGTGCCATGTGTAAGAGCCCGACCATGCCCAGGAGTTGTCTGTAGAGGGGTGAGAACTTAGCCTTGATTTGCCTACCGAGCCAGGAGCGAGTGTAGTACCAGAGACTACAGCTCGCTCGTAGTGCCGGTATAGTAGAGTAACGTAATTTATCTGTCCTTGTGTTCTCTGCAGTCTTTTCCTGGGTTCTCGCTTTCGGTGCTGGGACTCGTTGTTCCTGTGACTTGGCCTGCTAGCTAGAACACATGGGGATGATGAGTGGGTTATATCTTTATTTTACTATGCATTGCAGCTCTCTTTAAGTTTATGTATGTAACACTTTACAGTACACATTACTCACACACAAGACAACACTATTAATACTTTCATGTATCAATTAACTGCACTGTCGTTTTGCTGCTGTGTCCGGAGTTCTGTTGCGTAGGGCGCATACAGACTCAGAGGGGAGACAGAGTGAGAGAAGCGAAGTAGCCTATGCGGTAGTAGGCTACCGGCGCAGTACTGTTGCCTGCAACCTTTTAGTTATTCCAAGTATAGATTCATTATTACAATAAGTGACTACTATTTATGTTCCTTCCATGTGTATTATTAGGTATCTACTGGATCATGAACATCTTGTATGCTACATGCTAGTGCATGTTAGTAGGGGACAGTTATTCTAGTGCACGCGCTTTCAAGTAGGCGTGTACATTTGTCATTTAGCATTTCACTGTCATACCTTTAGCCTGCTTCTATTCTACATTATTAGAGGCTTAATATTAACGTAGTTTCTTGAGTATTGCATTTCTTTAGTAATAACGTAACCTATAAATGTCTGAGGGAGTTTAGCCTCATAGCCTACCCCTGTTGTACACTTTCGCCGAGTTAAGGTACCTCGTTACCATAGACGATAACTCTGTAGGGCGTTGGTGCTTTTGTTGTCTGGAGCATATAGTATTTGGGACTGGAATCGAGCGTGTCGTTGTCACATAAGCCATTTCTGTCCTACGATCAAGAATCCCGAATATGTATTGCCGATCCAGCCGTAACAAAATGGCGACCTTGCACAAGATTCAGTAGTATCCTATCACATGTTTTTTGGAGAACTATTCTATGCTACCTAGTAGAGCTGGCTAGAATTTTCTTGCATATTGGAGGAATTTTTATTGTGTCATTATTGTATTGGTGGACTTGCAGATTGTTTCGTTAGGTGTCTAGAGTAGAGTCATTCAAGCATCTTTAACATTTTGTGAGTCGAGACTGCAATTAGTAATAAGCACTTCTTTTTTTTTATGAACAGCAATTGTATAACCAGCACTATGTCTAATGACTCATCATTTACGGGGGAGGATAACACGGTACAGCCTAGTAACCAGCAAGTACAACAGATGTTTAGGGAGGGGAGTGTTATAAGTGGAGAGAGGGATGCCCGGGCATTTTTGCAGACACCTTTGACCGAACAGCGCCTGCAGGCTATTGATTGTTACGGTCTTCGCTGTTTAGCCACGGTTTTGGGGCGGGACTGTCCTGACAGTTGGCCCAAGAAGAATTTGGTGGCATGTTTGTTGGGTGATGGCGATGGGGCGGTGGGTGGAGTGGGGTCTTGGGGGGTTCCCTCCAAGCCTCCATTCCACTCTACCCCTGAGCTGGGCCCTCAGCCAGCGAGTCTTAGCACGATGCAGCAGGAGGGTTCTCAATGGCAAGCTGGCTTACCCGTAAACACGTCTCGGTGTGGATCCCCCATTTTGTGCTCTCCCCCCCCAGGCCTGTCTCCTGAGATGTTATTTCAGCTAGAACTAGCTAAGTTTAAGCTGCAGGAGACTCAGATACAACAGGCTAGTATAGAACGCATAGAGGTTGCTAGAATCCAAGCCAATCAGGATGCAACCAGGTACCAGGCTGAAATGGATGTCGAGAAGTCTAGAGTAGAGACCACGGGGCGTCATCTCGGTGGTGGGCACTGGGTTACAGACTCACTTTCGCATTTAATTAAGTTAGTACCCGCATTTGATGAGACAGCAGTGACTGAGTTTTTTGCTCGTTTCGAAAAGAAGTGTCGTGAGTATGACTGGCCGGAGGTTAAATGGGCAGCATTAGTTTCATCACGTCTAGTGGGTAAGGGGTTGAAAGCCTACGATGCACTGTCACTGGACGAGAGTGTAGTGTATGGACTGGTGAAGGAGGCTGTGCTCCGGGCCTACGAACTGCAACCCGAAACTTATAGATTGAAGTTCCGTGGCGTGAATAAGAAGAGCGACGTCAGTTTTATGGAGCACGCACGGGACTTAACAGATGCAGGTAATAACTGGTTTCGGTCCGAGCACGCAGAGTCGGCTGAGGAAATTAAGCAACTTTTCTATCTGGAACAGTTTTACCAATGTACTGGAACCGATCTAACGCTGAACATTAAGGAAAAATGTCCCAAGACAGTAGAGGAGGCTGCCAAGATGGCAGACCTCAGATTATCATTGATTCGTGGTTGCGGTGCCGCTCAGAGGGCTGAGTCAGGGCAGAAGGGGCGCTATACCCCACCCACCAGAGTTTTTGATAATAACAAATCCTATGACACACATAACCACACTAAATGCATTGCACCTAATAACACCTACAAACACAAGCCTCTCCCGTTTACTAAAGGTCAGGCCCCTTCTTCGCCCGCACAAGGGAAGAAGCCCATTGGGGATGTGAAATGTTACAAATGTCAGAAGCTAGGCCATTATTCACGTGAGTGCCCTAGTAACACTCCCGCTAAGCCGGTGTCATTGGTTCACAGTATCGGTGTGTCTCTGAAGGCTGCAGCAACTGCCCGGGGTAGGTTGTCAGCAGCTGAGGCACACGCGGTAAAGAAGCGTACGGAAGGCTCGACACCTGTCCGGGACACTTTCTGTGGCCATCGGGGGCACGGGTTTGTGAGCTGGGGGAGTGAACTACGGAGGGTTGACTTGCTGAGGGATACGGGGGCTTCGCAAACTTTGTTGAGGAACTTCACAGGGAAACCGATAAATGCGGCCAGAGTTGTTGTGGTGCAGGGTATAAATGCTACGAGGTCATACCCACTTGTGAGGTTGGAGTTGAGAGTGGGAGAGGTGTGCAGGGAGCTGGATGTAGGGATCGTTGAGTGTTTGCCAGTTGAGGGCGTCGACCTTCTTCTCGGCAACGACTTTGCGGTGCCCACTTCCGGGACTCCACCCTTAGTCGTTGCCGAGAGGGCGGCCGACGTGGATGGTGAGAATCGGGAATGGGTTGGGAGGTGCCAACAGGATGAGATGGCCTGTGTGGTAACCCGATCTCGCTCTGCGGCTCCTGCACAGCCTAGCACTCAACCTCGGGGACAGTGGAGGAAGGATCAGGAGAAGGTTGCTATGGGCAGGAAAAGGGACATTGATTCTGCTGCACTTCTCGGTGATTCGGTACTTGGACCTATAATAAACACGGGAGTTGACTCTGGCCCAGATATGGTGTGTAACAAGGCAGAGTTGGGTAAGACTTCGCGTGAGGCAAGAGCTGTAGCGAGAGCCACTAAGGCAGTAGAGCCTACTAGCCGGGGTAATGTCTTATTACAAAACCATCTTGATGCATTGACGCCCAGGGACATTAGTGAGCAGCAGCTGCAAGACGCTAGCCTAGCTCGTTATAGCAATGGTGCCATAGAGTTGGAGGAAGATGGGGATGCGAAGCCGGGAGATTTCTTTAGGCTCAACAGGATATTGTACCGCAGATTTCTAGACCCCAAATCGAAGTGGGAGGGCGGTGCGAGGGTAGTAGACCAGGTGGTTGTTCCAAATAAGTATAGAGAGTCCTTATTGTGTCTGGCGCATGATGTGCCGGTGGCGGGTCATTTGGGGGTAACAAAAACATTGGCGGCATTGGGCAGGTTTTTCTGGTGGCCTGGGGTCAAGGCTGATGTCTGTGCATGGGTGGCTGGGTGTGCGACCTGCCAGACAACGGGGAAGCCTAACCAGACCATCCCGAAGGCACCTTTGTTTCCCATACCTGTCACCGGGCCTCCGTTCAGCAAAGTTGTAGTAGATTTGGTTGGCCCTTTCCCGCCTACTAGTAGTGGCAATAAATTCCTGTTGACAATCATGGATGTGGCTACGAGATACCCGGACGCATACCCCATGAGAAACGGCTCGGCAAAGGCAGTTGTTAAAAACTTATTATTGTTCTGTTCCCGTTATGGATTTCCACGTGAGGTGCAGTCAGACCAGGGGAGCAATTTTACATCCAAATTGTTCAAGCAAACCCTTCAGTTGCACGGTATATGTTCTGTAGTGTCGTCAGCCTACCATCCCGAGAGTCAGGGAGTCTTGGAGCGGTGGCACTCGACCCTGAAGAGTATGCTACGCTGTTACTGTGCAGAACATGACACTGATTGGGATTTGGGTCTGCCGTATGTTCTGTTCGCTGCACGTGAAGTCCCAGGAGAGAGCCTGGGGTTCAGTCCAAATCAACTAGTCTTTGGCCATAATGTGAGAGGACCTTTAAGTATGGTGAAAGAGATCTGGGAGGGCGAAGAGAAGCCGGGGTCTGTACTTAAATATATCCTTGAGAGCCGGGAGAGACTTATAGGTTGCATGGCAGCGGCAGGTAATAACTTGGTTAATGCACAGGCGGTCATGAAGCACCAGTATGACGCCAAGGTGAAGCTTCGGGAGTTTTCGGTGGGTCAGGAGGTAATGTTGCTTTTACCTTTGCCTGGACACCCCCTTTCTGCCAAGTTTATTGGGCCGTATGTGGTGGCTAAGAAACTGTCCGACCTTGATTATCTCGTTGCAACACCTGACCGTAGGAAAAAACATCAGTTATGTCATGTTAACCTCATGAAAGAGTATGTGAGACGCCCCTCAGAGCCTCTCACTGTCCCTGTGCTGGCCTGCAGCGGCCAGGGTGGAGAAGGAGGTGGGGACAGTCATGCTGCTGAGGAGGATAGCTGGGACTGTGTCATTTCCGCGGAACAGTGGGCGGGGAATACTGAACAAGAGGCTAGGCAAGCTGTAAGTCACCTGCCTGAGCACCAGGGTGCTGCTGTCCTAGGCCTGTTCAGGTCATACCCCTCTGTTTTCGCCGAACACCCAGGTCTCACTACTCAGGTAACGCACGACGTGGACGTCGGTGATAATGTGCCCTTCAAGTCAGTGCCCTACCGTGTGCCCCCGGTAAAGTTGCCAGCTTTACGGGAGGAGTTAAAGTACATGGTTGAGAGAGGGATGATCACTGAAGGTTATGTGAAGTGGACATCACCCGTCACGTTGCAGCCAAAACCTGACGGCAAGGTGCGGTTCTGCATAGATTTTCGTAGGCTAAATGGCTTGACCACTACCAACCCTTACCCTTTGCCTCGAGTTGACGACAGCGTGGACAAGATAGGGAATGCAAAGTACCTTACTAAAATTGATCTTGTAAAAGGCTACTGGCAAGTACCCCTGTCGGACCGAGCTAAGCAAGTTTGTGGTTTTGTGGTAGATGGCAAGACCTACCAATGTAACGTAATGCCTTATGGGCTTAAGAACGCACCTGCCACGTTTCAGAACCTGATGAACGATATTTGTGACGAAATCCCTAACTGCACGGTCTACCTTGATGACGTGATAGTGTATGATGACAATTTTGAAAATCACGTGATAGTGTATGATGACAATTTTGAAAATCACCTAAGGCACTTAGAGACCCTGTTTGGGAAGTTGCACGATGCTGGGCTGGTGGTGAACCTGAGGAAGTGCGAGTTTGTAAAGGCTACTGTGCAGTATCTTGGCTTCGTGGTCGGGTTAGGCCGGGTGTGCCCCCCCCTGAGCAAGATACAGGCTATCAATATGTTTCCCAGGCCCACCACTAAGCGCCAGGTCATGCGGTTCCTAGGTATGATAGGCTATTATAGGCGCTTCATCCGGGGATACTCTACTGTCTTAGCACCGTTAACTGATCTACTGTCGAAGTCAGTGAAGTTCTGTTGGGCTGCGGAGTGTCAGAGGGCTTTCGACCTAGTCAAGCACCTGCTGTGTACACATCCGATTTTGAGAGCCCCAGACTTCTCCAGGAGTTTTCAGCTGGCGACTGATGCCAGCGGTGTGGGTGCCGGGGCAGTGTTACTGCAGACTGATTCCGAGGGCTTGGAACACCCAGTGAGCTTCTTTTCTCGCAAGTTTAATTCGGCACAAAGGAATTACTCGACTATAGAGAAGGAGCTTCTTGCTATCGTTTTGTCGCTCAAACATTTCGAAGTTTATGTTCCAGCCTACGGCCCGGTAGTGACGATTTATACGGACCATCATCCCTTGAAATTCCTAAATCAGTTTCACAATCGGAATATGCGGTTGACCAGGTGGTCCCTAATGCTCCAAGAGTATAATCTCAACATTCAGCATATTGCCGGGAGTGAGAACGTGATAGCAGATTGTCTATCAAGGGTTGATGATCCAGGATAGTCGTGCACGGTGTGTGGGTTGAGCAGGAGTAAAATTAGGCTATCATAACGCCGTCCAAAAAGATTATAAAACAATAAAATAAACGAGAAAATTTGTTTTAGTTTTGTAAGTCTTTATTGTTGTAGCATGATGCATGCGATATTGTGTTTTATGTATAATTCACACTTCAGTTGTTGTGCACCTTTTGCAATTAGTGGCAGCTAAGGGTAGCAGGTCGGTTGGTTGCCTGTCAGATTTTGATAATGCTTCTAAGGTCGATTATCTAAAATCTTGGGGGGGGCTGTGACGCACCCAGTGCGTAGCAACGTAACCTGATTGTACTCCTTGGTACTCCACTGTACCGTCACGGACCGTGTACCATGCTGGCTGCTTATATTGAGTGTGACAACGTATAACTATGTTCTTTGTATCTCTGCAAAGGTCTCGTCATTTGCTAACCAGTGGTGGGTTTTGTTTTAAGCCATGTCGAGACCTTCCATTTAATATGTAGTATCAATAGAGAAGTTGATAGATGAGATGATAGGAATTCAGAGAGAGAGAGTGAGTTAGACTTCAGAGCGAGAGGGTAGCGGTGCGCCACGCTGCCGGGGGGGTGGTTGCCAGACGTATGGACCGGTTGGCAGCCCTGCGCTTATAGCTAGGTGCGACAGGGTTGGTAGTACATTGCCGCCTGCCTATGCTGTCTGGGCTGCCCATGTTGTCGTACAGCACATTGCCTGGAGGCTCGCTGTGTGCTCTATGACCAGGTTGCCTAGAACCTTTGAGATTCTAACATCCCTTGCCCTCTCTCTCAATTTCTCACGGTTGCACTCTTTCTCTCTGACGACATTACTCTCATTTCATTCTTCTCTCTATTTAAATGCATACCCTTCCCTTGAGGTCCTAAAGGAGTTTCAGCACTCACCTCTCGTATTACTCTTAGGACAAGCATATATTTACATGTATTAGATTTAAGGGGTTAATGTGAACAGCGATCTTCTTGATGAGGATAGTTGGTGAACGTTCTACATGTTCACGAGTTATATGCCCAGCTCATCATCCAATTTGTGACTAGACTAGTGCCATGTGTAAGAGCCCGACCATGCCCAGGAGTTGTCTGTAGAGGGGTGAGAACTTAGCCTTGATTTGCCTACCGAGCCAGGAGCGAGTGCAGTACCAGAGACTACAGCTCGCTCGTAGTGCCGGTATAGTAGAGTAACGTAATTTATCTGTCCTTGTGTTCTCTGCAGTCTTTTCCTGGGTTCTCGCTTTCGGTGCTGGGACTCGTTGTTCCTGTGACTTGGCCTGCTAGCTAGAACACATGGGGATGATGAGTGGGTTATATCTTTATTTTACTATGCATTGCAGCTCTCTTTAAGTTTATGTATGTAACACTTTACAGTACACATTACTCACACACAAGACAACACTATTAATACTTTCATGTATCAATTAACTGCACTGTCGTTTTGCTGCTGTGTCCGGAGTTCTGTTGCGTAGGGCGCATACAGACTCAGAGGGGAGACAGAGTGAGAGAAGCGAAGTAGCCTATGCGGTAGTAGGCTACCGGCGCAGTACTGTTGCCTGCAACCTTTTAGTTATTCCAAGTATAGATTCATTATTACAATAAGTGACTACTATTTATGTTCCTTCCATGTGTATTATTAGGTATCTACTGGATCATGAACATCTTGTATGCTACATGCTAGTGCATGTTAGTAGGGGACAGTTATTCTAGTGCACGCGCTTTCAAGTAGGCGTGTACATTTGTCATTTAGCATTTCACTGTCATACCTTTAGCCTGCTTCTATTCTACATTATTAGAGGCTTAATATTAACGTAGTTTCTTGAGTATTGCATTTCTTTAGTAATAACGTAACCTATAAATGTCTGAGGGAGTTTAGCCTCATAGCCTACCCCTGTTGTACACTTTCGCCGAGTTAAGGTACCTCGTTACCATAGACGATAACTCTGTAGGGCGTTGGTGCTTTTGTTGTCTGGAGCATATAGTATTTGGGACTGGAATCGAGCGTGTCGTTGTCACATAAGCCATTTCTGTCCTACGATCAAGAATCCCGAATATGTATTGCCGATCCAGCCGTAACAATATATATATATATATATATATATATATATATATATATAGGGGAGGTGTGGTGGAGTGGTCTTGCCACTGGCCTGGTAATCCAAAGGTCCCGGGTTCAAATCCCGATGTATCAATGGGAAGATATTATTGGGATGGAATTTGTGCTGTACCTAGTATCAGTGCATTACCACAAGCCCACCGACACGTCAATAAAAATACCCTCATTGTTCCCTGATTAAATAGCACTGTATGAATATTCCCATATTCAAAATATGCTACAGGGGTGCAATGCCTGGTGAGTTATCTGCTCAACAGGTGGCGTTGTGTGTGTGTGTAAGTGTGAGAGTCCGAGGGTAGGGGGTTAGACCGTGAAGCACGGGAACGAGGTGGCTTCAGAGATGGGGTCGTTTCGGGCCAACTGTGAGCACCGTGCCTCATGTGAAGGCAAGATGACAGGTGCTCGTTGTACTCTACGTGCTTCACATGTCTCACTCCCTAGACTGGAACAAGACCTCACGGGCTTCACTGTTCATTGTAAAGCGGTGAATGTTAAGGCTCTCAGCCTATGCCCGAGAGGAAGTAAGTTGGAATATAGAAAAAAAAAAAAAAAAAAAAATATATATAGGCCCTATACAGTATATATATACATATACATAAACCAGAGATAGCTCCACATCCTTACCTTAGATGAGATGATAGACGGTGAAATACGTCATACATATACTGTATGCTAAGCTTCTGAGTTCTTCTATGGCAGCTATACAGCAGCTGAGGTGTGGTAGTTGTTTTTATACGTGTTCGTTATCAAAAATGTAGTTGAGGTGCGATGGTTGTCTATTACCAATGGAGGTCTGGGGCAGTTGTTAAAATAGTTTAGGTGTGGTGACAGTATATAGGATGTGGTGGGATGTATCAGGGGGTCCAGCTTTATATCATATCAAGATCCTATCCCCATTTTTTTTCTTAAACCTCTGTGTACAATACAGCCTAAGAACAGCCCTTTGAAAATGCCACAACAGTGCACACTTGATGGAACTGAAATAAGCAAAACCCGATGCTCCTCTCTCGCCTGGAGCTTACGGCACACTGACTCATTCGGCCCAAAGGTCCGGGTTGGCCTGTTGGTTGTCTGGGAGTGTAAACATTACCGAGCACTTTTATCACTACCCCGGCTCTCTCGCTCTCTCGCTCTCTCTTAATTTACCTGCTCACTGCTGCTATGCTACAGTAGGTTGATTATACATAGCTTACATATTATATTACATTATATCATAGCCTTCTTTTTACATAGCCATACACTTTTAAGAATAAAACTACTGCAGGCTATATGCCTAGAATGTGACATTTCATAATTACAGTTCATCAAGTAAAATGCTATGGAAATGCAGATATGCATTTTATTTGTATAACATTAGCAACTAGTTCTATGTATTTGCCAAACATAAAGTTAATTATATGTTTAGATTTGAAGTGTTTATAATTTCTGCACTATATATTCGCCGTTCACACTTCATGTTAGCTTACTTAACCTACCAAACGATAGGTTAATAGGGTTATGTTAGTTAGGTTAAGTGTAAGCATCTAAAACGTCAATGCAATGTTGAATGTTGACATGGAATAAGCAGGTAACATTACGGTAGTTGTCATCTTCCTACTCTATTATCATTATTTGATCCCATGGGGCTATTTTTGGACCTCCCCAGCTTCGCTCTCTTGTTTTGGAGAATTTAAGAAGTTTCACTCCATTAGTTTGACGATAGCCTAATAAGAAACTTGACCCCATTCAGGTGTCGATTTTTTTTTCTGTGCGCGTGATAGCGAGCCTTTAACTTACAAGAAATAGATTTTCGGCCGAGAGATTTTTTAATCAAACAATGCACAAATTTAGCGTGAAGGGGGTTTGAGTGAGAATGTTTTAGTTGGAAGGAAGTCTGGACAGGCATTTTGTTAGCCGAGGGGACAAACTATAATACATTGCTCGATAGTGGCAAAGGCAACCAAAATCCTAAATAATAATTTCAGAAAATGGCATAATAACCTCCAAGACGTCGGAAAAGATAGTGTTAAATCAATGGACTCACATATTGTCAAGGAATAAATACTGTAGTCTGTAGGTAGCATCACACTTCTCACTCTATTAACCCTTTCAGCATCATGACGTAATTTTCATCATATTCTGGTTACCATTAGCTGATATTCTACCTCTAGAAATCAAAGAGGCAAATTAGATGTCAATAAACCCTCTGAATAACATAGGTCCTTCTTAAACTGCATGAACTCGTCTATTTTAGCCAGAAACAAAGGTAAAAAGATGCCATGGTGCTGAAGGGGTTAACAATAGCTCATCCGACCTTTTGTGGCTTATTGTCATATTTTGTTTCATTACAGAATTATTGATGATTTTGCTTGTTGTTGCCAATTTCCAGGAATGTATTTAGTTGCCCCCTAGGCTAACAAAACGCCAGACCAGACTTCCTTCAAACTAAAACAATATACCCACCTCTGGACCCTGGGTAAGTCAATGGAATGTGGAATGTTGACAAGGAATAAGCAGGTAACGTGATGGTGATAGTGATCCTCCTCGTGTACAGTACTTCCGGCATCAATACATCCGGTGCCTCACAGATAACATACCATGTTGACAAGGAATAAGCAGGTAACGTGATGGTGATAGTGATCCTCCTCGTGTACAGTACTTCCGGCATCAATACATCCGGTGCCTCACAGATAACATACCATGTTGACAAGGAATAAGCAGGTAACGTGATGGTGATAATGATCCTCCTCGTGTACAGTACTTCCGGCATCAATACATCCGGTGCCTCACAGATAACATACCATATGGCACTATATGTTACCTAACCAATACTATACGGCTGTACTTCTTGTATAGGCCTACTATTGACAGTTTATCTAGCAGCAGCGACGTAGATGCTTTAGACACCAGTTTATTGACATGTTTGTGTGTGGGAAGCTTAACATATATGAGAGAGAACACATACATACATATACATATACTGTGTATTTATAAAATATACACATATATATATATATATATATATATATATATATATATATATAGAGAGAGAGAGAGAGAGAGAGAGAGAGAGAGAGAGAGAGAGAGAGAGAGAGAGAGAGAGAGTGAGAGAGTACAGTGGAAAGGTTAAACTTTTCGATTAAACAAACACCCTTATCACCAACACAATCATCATCACCATTATCACACCAACCATCATCACTATCTTCAATATCACCACTACCATCACCCTCATCATAATAGTCGTTACCACTACCATGGATAGTCAATATACAATTGTTTTGCCACTACCATCAATACCATCATCACTGTCACCACTATCAACATCATCATGTTGGTCAGGAACAACTATTAATTCACTTGGCATGCTCAATGTTTCAGACAGGGCCAAACAAATCAGACTTATTAATGCCTTTAATATATTCTATGATAGGGCTCCCGAGTATCTAAAGAGCGATTTTGTTAAAGCAAATTAAAGTAGTGGGCAAAATAGCCTACACGGCATAGGAAGTATAATTTTGATGTTCCGAGAAACCAAGGTCAGGGTAAACTAACTTTCTTCACTGCGATCAAAGATTGGAACAACTAACCACAGACAGTCCGTGAAGAAAAAACATTATACCCCTTCAAACTGGAGAGCCTGAAACGAACAGCCGCAGGAAGGGAGCACCAAAATGATGTACTCATGTCTACTACTTAAGACGACATACGGGATAAGTGAAACTAAAAAAAAAATATGATTACTTAATTACTTTAACACCTTACGAGCGGCCTATGCGGTTTATTTATATGTACCGCCCAGCGGGGTGTTTTTACCCAAAATAGGCCTGTTTACGTGATCATTTTCATGCCTAAATAAGACCCAGAGCGTAAAACAAGTATCTATCCCTGAAAGGGCATAAACAGAGCTTTCCAATGACACCATAACGATAATGATGGCTAGTTTTCTTGCAACAAGGGGGAGGTGTGGTGGAGTGGTCATGCCACTGGATTGGTAATCCAATGGACCCGGGTTCAAATCCTGATATGTCAATGGGAAGATATTATTGGGATTGAATTTGTGCTGTACCTAGTATCAGTGCATTACCACAAAGCCCACCGAAATGCCAAAAAAATACCCTCATTGTTCCCTGATTAAATAACACTGTATGAATATTCCCATATTCAAAATATGTTACAGGGGGACAATGCCTAGTGAGTTCACTGCTCAATAGGTGGCGTTCTGAGAGTGAGGGTCTGAGTCTGGAGGGTGAGACGGTGAAGCACTTGAGCGAAGCAACCAGCCGCTTCAGAGATGGAGCTGCTTCGAGCCATGATGGATGCTTCACATGTCTCACTCTCCAGACTGGAACAAGACCTCACGGGCTTCACCGTGTTGAGCGGTGGAATGTACAGGCTCTCAGCCTATGCCCGAGAGGGAGTAGATGGAATATAGAAAAAAAAAAAAAAAAACAAAAAAAAAAAAAACAACCGTGCAACGCGAGTGCAAAAAGCATGTAATTCGGCACTTTCCCCATACAATTCCGTATATAGCGAGTGAGAGAGGGAGGGAGGAGGTGGGATTCGTGTCAGTAGGTTCGCTGCGGTGGTCTGGAGCAGTCATACGCTCGCTACTCTCCTGCCACCACTTGTCTCTCTCTCTCAGCAACATTACGTGCTGAAATTGCCACACGACCTATGTCGAGCGCCGCCAGATAGTCCAGATTTATTATACTCGACTTATGTTGCGCGCCGCTAATTAAGGGTTAACAAGTTAAGCTTTAGAATGTAAGTTATCTTAGTTTAGCCCCCTAGAAAGAAAAACAAAATATATATTTTTTAAATGTTATACTATCTTTCATTTACATTTTCATTTGTTTCCTCCCTTTGTCCCCAGCTAACTTAATCCCACAAGCAGGACCCCAATGGAAATACGCCTAACGGTCTTATTTGTGTCATTCCTTAGTTGGAATTATGCAAAGCTGGTAGGCTACATGTCATATGTAAAACATAGTATGGTGTACCAACATTGTAAAATGCTAACTGAATAAAACACAAATATTATTTTTATTGTAAGTATTTTCACAAATAACCAACTGTCAACTGTTTGATCAAACTAAAAATTTACCAACACACTCATTATAATAGGCCTAACCATTACCAACACCACTATCAAATCATCACCACCATCATGACAACCACCATCACTATCATGACAACCACCACCATCACTATCATCATCTCCACTATCAGGACCAGCATCACTATCATCACAACCACCATCATCATCACCATCATTACTATCATCACAACAACCATCACCACTATCATCACAACCACCATCACCGCCACAGCTCACTTGTTTTGATAATTGCTTACAACTGCTCGGAGCTCCTTGTACATTTACTGGATATGGCAACTCTGTTTCTATAGGTGGTTAAATCACATAGTTGGAAAATCTAATACTAACATTGAAGTTGAAGATATTGTGGGCTTCAATAATATTGTTGGATCTGATCATCTTCCATTATCAGCGACACTAAATTGTGATAGGTCTCTGCCGTTACAACAACCATTAAGTACTGTACATGTACATAAGAGTTTTCTTCACAGTCATGTGTAGCCACATTCCAATTAATCCCAACGCCATCTGGTTCCCGTGGCGGTACTAAATATAAAGGTACAAAGACATATTGGAGATTAGTCTAGATATAATCTAATCACTGCTTATCTAGCATTTCACGCTGTAATCAAATATATTTGGGAGTGTAAGATTTCATTCATCTTTAGTAACTCATTCTATGACGATTCTGTATTTGAACTTTATTGCCTTTAACATGTTTTTATTATTTTTGTCTTATTTATTCTTAATTTTCTTGTAATGAATATAAGTTTTAAGAAGTCATCTTTTGGTGTTCTAATGTGCTGCATTATTTTAAATCATGCAATTGTAAATTAAAGTATTTTATTGACTATTTTTTCATAATGTTCTACTTTGATCAAAAATATGTATTACTAGCAGGGGTACCCGGCGTTGCCCGGGTTTAAATTCTACTACCATAATCACCATCATCAATCACTACTACCACAATCATCACAATACTACTACTACCATAATCACCGGCCTCGACCTCCCTGTGCCTCATTAAACGGCGACCTCAATTTCGGGCGCTAAATGACCTCCGATTTTGTATCTGACCTCATCCGTACCACCATATTGGGGGGCTGCGAACAACTTTCGTTCGATACACCTTTTCGATCGGAGGCCTCCTTCTGCCCCAAACGGCAATTTTTTTCAATTTTTTTCATTTTTTTTTTTTTTAATTTCGGCCTCGAAACGACCTCCGATCGTGGCCTCGCCCCTTCTATGACCTGACCCAGGTCAATTGACACCCACATGCAAAGTTTCAGCTCCCCAGGTCCAAAACTGCGGCCGCCTATTAAGAACACACACACAGACAACCGAAAATATTATATAGACTAGCAGGGGTACCCGGCGTTGCCCGGGTAATCACCATAATCACCATCACTACTACCACCACTACTACTACCATAATCACCATCATCATCACAATACTACTACTACCATAATCACCGGCCTCGACCTCCCTGTGCCTCATTAAACGGCGACCTCGATTTCGGCCGCTAAATGATCTCCGATTTTGGATCTGACCTCATCCGTACCCCCATTTTGGGGGGCTGCGAACAACTTTCGTTCCATACACCTTTTCGATCGGAGGCCTCCTGCCCCAAACGGCCATTTTTTTTTAAACGCGCCGATTTTCTCCGTCCCTTTCACCCTGGGGATTTCTATTTTTTCACTAAAACCTGCCTAGGGACCCCTTACTATGCATACCAAGTATGAACGCTCTAGCTTAAAAACTGCGGCCGCCTATGAAGAACACACAGACAGACACACACACACACAGACAATCGCAAATATTATACATATAGATAGATCACTTGCAATACTCACTGATTTCTTAGCATTATAATAACTTATGTTGGGGGTGATAATTATGAAATACAGTATATGGTTATCTGTATATTATGAAGTAAAGAATATATATTGACTATCATCACAACCAGCATCACCACCACTGCAATCATCACAACCACCACCATTATCATCACAACCACCATCATTATCATCACAACCACCATCATTATCATCACAACCACCATCACCACCACTGCAATCATCATAACCAGCATCACTATCATCACAACCAACAGCACCATCATCACCACCACCATCACTTTCATCACAGCCACCATCACCACCACTGCAATCATCACAACCAGCATCACCACCACTGCAATCATCACAACCAGCATCACTATCATCACAACCACCATCATCACTATCATCACAACCAGCATCACTATCATCATAACCAGCATCACCACCACTGCAATCATCACAACCACCACCACCATCACTGCAATCATCACAACCACCACCACCACCACTGCAATCATCACAACCAGCATCACCACCACTGCAATCATCACAACCACCACCACCACCACTGCAATCATCACAACCAGCATCACTATCATCACAACCACCAGCACCATCATCACCACCACCATCACAACCAGCATCACCACCACTGCAATCATCACAACCACCACCACAATCATCACAACCACCATCACCACCACTGCAATCATCACAACCACCACCACCACCACTGCAATCATCACAACCACCAGCACCATCACTATCATCACAACCAGCTCCACTATCATCACAACCAGCTCCACTATCATCACAACCACCATCACCAACACTGCACTCATCACAACCACCACCACCACTGCAATCATCACAAAAAGCATCACCACCACTGCAATCATCACAACCACCATCACCACCACTGCAATCATCACAACAAGCATCACCACCACTGCAATCATCACAAAAAGCATCACCACCACTGCAATCATCACAACCACCCATCACCACCACTGCAATCATCACAGCAAGCATCACCACCACTGCAATCATCACAAAAAACATCACCACCACTGCAATCATCACAACCACCACCACCACTGCAATCATCACAAAAAGCATCACCACCACTGCAATCATCACAACCACCACCACCACTGCAATCATCACAACCACCACCACCACCACTACAATCATCACAACCACCATCACCACCACTGCAATCATCACAACAAGCATCACCACCACTGCAATCATCACAAGCAGCATCACCACCAGTGCAATCATTACAACCAGCATCACTATCATCACAACCACCAGCACCATTATCACCACCACCATCACTATCATCACAACCAGCATCAGTATCATCACCACCACTGCAATCATCACAACCATCACTGCAATCATCACCACCACTGTAATCATCACTGCCACCACCACCACTGCAATCATCACAACCACCACCACCACTGCAATCATCACAACCACCAGCACCATCATCACCACCACCATCACTATCATCACCACCACTGCAATCATCACAACCACCAATACCACCACTGCAATCATCACAACAAGCATCACCACCACTGCACTCATCACAAAAAGCATCACCACTACTGAAATAATCATAACCACCATCACCACAACAAGCATCACCACCACTGCAATCATCACAAAAAGCATCACCACCACTGCAATCATCACAACCACCATCACCACCACTGCAATCATCACAACCACCACCACCACCACTGCAATCATCACAACCACCATCACCACTACTGCAATCATCACAATCAGCATCACCACCACTGCAATCATCACCACCACTGCAATCATCACAACCACCACTACAATCATCGCAACCACCATCACCACCACTGCAATCATCACAATCAGCATCACTATCATCACAACCACCATCACCATCACGGCAAGCATCACAACCACCATAACTATCATCACAACCACCACTGCAATCATCACAACCACCATCACTATCATCACAACCACAATGGCCCAAGTCAACTGTGTTCAAATTAAGACAGTCATCACCAACACTCATCATAATATTCATCACCACCACTATCGTCATCACTATCATTACCACCACCACCAACAACATCCTCACTACTAACACACTCATAATAAATACCACCAATACCACTATCACCATCACCACCACCACGATCATATTCACAATGACCAAGGTCAACTGTTCTATCAAACAAACACAATACTATCAATGTCACCATCATCACAACTATCACCATCATCACCCCACTCTTCACTATCACCACTACCAACATTTATCATAATAGTCATCACCTTCGTCACCACTATCATCACCATCACCACTGACAATAGTCATCACTACCAACAATACCATTATCATCACCATTACTATCATCTTTCACAATGGCCAAGGTCAAGTTACTGTTCCATTAACACCTTTAACACCACCACTATCACAAACCTCAGTTTCACCATCATCACTATATCCTACTATCAAACCACCATTATCACAACCATCACCACTACCTATATACGTGGGCTGATGATCCCCTCCCCTGCTGCCCTCTCAGAGACATATCTCATCTCACCCTGACCGGAGTGGCTTCGGTCTACCGGACTTGGGACTGTCGGCCAGACAGTCTGGGTAACTATAGCAACAACAACAAAAACACTACCATCACCATCACCATCACCATCACCATCACCATCACCGTCACCGCCACTACCAACACAATCAACACCACCTTTACCATTACCACTATTAATATCTTCACCACCAATACTACCACAATCATCACCATCACCGTCACCGCCACTAGCAACACAATCAACACCACCTTTACCATTACCACTATTATTATCTTCACCACCAATACCACCACAATCATCACCATCACCGTCACCGCCACTACCAACACAATCAACACCACCTTTACCATTACCACTATTAATATCTTCACCACCAATACCACCACAATCATCATCACCACCACCACCATCACCGCCACTACCAACACAATCAACACCACCTTTACCATTACCACTATTAATATCTTCACCACCAATACCACCACAATCATCACCATCACCGTCACCGCCACTACCAACACAATCAACACCACCTTTACCATTACCACTATTAATATCTTCACCACCAATACCACCACAATCATCATCACCACCACCACCATCACCGCCACTACCAACACAATCAACACCACCTTTACCATTACCACTATTAATATCTTCACCACCAATACCACCACAATCATCACCATCACAGTCACCGCCACTACCAACACAATCAACACCACCTTTACCATTACCACTATTAATATCTTCACCACCAATACCACCACAATCATCATCACCACCACCACCATCACCGCCACTACCAACAAAATCAACACCACCTTTACCATTACCACTATTAATATCTTCACCACCAATACCACCACAATCATCACCATCACCATCACCGCCACTACCAACACAATCAACACCACCTTTACCATTACCACTATTAATATCTTCACCACCAATACCACCACAATCATCACCATCACCATCACCGCCACTACCAACACAATCAACACCACCTTTACCATTACCACTATTAATATCTTCACCACCAATACCACCACAATCATCACCATCACCGTCACCGCCACTACCAACACAATCAACACCACCTTTACCATTACCACTATTAATATCTTCACCACCAATACCACCACAATCATCATCACCACCACCACCATCACCGCCACTACCAACACAATCAACACCACCTTTACCATTACCACTATTAATATCTTCACCACCAATACCACCACAATCATCATCACCATCATCACCATCACCGCCACTACCAACACAATCAACACCACCTTTACCATTACCACTATTAATATCTTCACCACCAATACCACCACCACCACCATCACCGCCACTACCAACACAATCAACACCACCTTTACCATTACCACTATTAATATCTTCACCACCAATACCACCACAATCATAACCATCACCATCACCGTCACCGCCACTACCAACACAATCAACACCACCTTTACCATTACCACTATTAATATCTTCACCACCAATACCACCACAATCATCACCATCACCATCACCGCCACTACCAACACAATCAACACCACCTTTACCATTACCACTATTAATATCTTCACCACCAATACCACCACAATCATCACCATCACCATCACCATCACCGCCACTACCAACACAATCAACACCACCTTTACCATTACCACTATTAATATCTTCACCACCAATACCACCACAATCATCACCATCACCGTCACCGCCACTACCAACACAATCAACACCACCTTTACCATTACCACTATTAATATCTTCACCACCAATACCACCACAATCATCATCACCACCACCACCATCACCGCCACTACAACACAATCAACACCACCTTTACCATTACCACTATTAATATCTTCACCACCAATACCACCACAATCATCATCACCACCACCACCATCACCGCCACTACCAACACAATCAACACCACCTTTACCATTACCACTATTAATATCTTCACCACCAATACCACCACAATCATCATCACCATCATCACCACTACCAACACAATCAACACCACCTTTACCATTACCACTATTAATATCTTCACCACCAATACCACCACAATCATCATCACCATCACCATCACCGTCACCGCCACTACCAACACAATCAACACCACCTTTACCATTACCACTATTAATATCTTCACCGCCAATACCACCACAATCATCATCACCACCACCACCATCACCGCCACTACCAACACAATCAACACCACCTTTACCATTACCACTATTAATATCTTCACCACCAAAACCACCACAATCATCATCACCATCATCACCATCACCGCCACTACCAACACAATCAACATCACCTTTACCATTACCACTATTAATATCTTCACCACCAATACCACCACAATCATCATCATCACCATTACCGCCACTACCAACACAATCAACACCACCTTTACCATTACCACTATTAATATCTTCACCACCAATACCACCACAATCATCATCACCACCACCACCATCACCGCCACTACCAACACAATCAACACCACCTTTACCATTACCACTATTAATATCTTCACCACCAATACCACCACAATCATCATCACCACCACCACCATCACCGCCACTACCAACACAATCAACACCACCTTTACCATTACCACTATTAATATCTTCACCACCAATTGTGACGTTGACCACTCCGTTAGAACCGCATGGCTTGTCCTACAGTGACTCGCTAGGATCGCCAGGGCAGTGGATGGGGCTACAGTTTATGTATTAGAGTGTGCTTTATTTCATATGAAAGCTCGTGCCATGGGCAGTCCAGAAAGGCTCTTTGTTTTCGCCCATGTCAAGGCTTTATATATTTAATTGTAAAGTATATGTTTTGTCATTAACTAGTAATGATAGGATCTGGGAGAGAGAGAGGGAGTAGAACAGAGTGAGAGGGGGCGCGCAGTGTTTTTTGTCCCGCTCGATGACGTCACGGCTGGCTGCCTCGAGGGGGTTGGTGGAGAGGGGTCCTTACCATGCTGCTAGTGGCTGGACGACTTGCAACCGCTAGTTTCCCACGCGGCTCGAGCTAGTGCGAAGTATATACGTATACTAGTTCCTCGCCACTCTCTCCCTCAGATCTGGTTTCTAGAACACACTCATCTTTTTCCCTTGCTATCTGTCCCCACTCCGTTCATGAGAATCTTTTCCTCTGCCTACCTCTCATTTTCCATATCTTTCACCATCTTTATTAATATTATACCCCCTCTGGTTAACCCTGCAAAATCAGCTTCATGCTGGCCAGTTGTATTGTGTGTTAAGGTCTGATATAACCTGTGTATGTTAGTTGTTAAGATAAGTGGATCACGAAGCATTGGTTGGTTTTCATATTGCTGCTTCCTTTAATTATTAGTGTTCTGCTGGATTAGATAATGCTAGACTAGGAGTCTGATATAAAAGGTATTGTTTCCTATGAGTGCTGGCTTTAGTTAAAAGCGGCACGACATACCTGAGAACTGGAGTTGATTGAGTAAATCCTAGTCTGTGTGCCATTGAGAGTAGAGCATGCACGAATGAGGGCTTTTTGCCTATACCATTCTGCACTGTTCTAGTCTCGATTGTTTGTCTTTGATGTACGCCAGGAGAACGCTTAATACTTCGGTATTAAGGTTTCTCAAGAGAGCTACCCTTCAGTATAACGTAATATTTGACACACAGACTTGAGATTTGCACTAGGCTATGCAGCATGCCATGCGCACCAGTATCTCGTATCATTGACTCTAGCTAGACTTTATCAATCATAGTAGACATTAAGTATATTAACCTAATTACTCTTTTTATGCATACCCATTTATGATTACACAAGCATTTCGCAGCCTAGTTTGATGTATTGAGACACAAACGACTTAGGCTCTTTTTGTTGATAGGAATACTGTATTGTGGCGATTATTATTAGTGTTGTAGTGTTTAGGATATTCTTGGCTCCGACGGCATTATATATTCTGCCTTTTTGTGTGCATAGCCTGCACGAACATTGTTCCACTGCCTGCCTTTTTGGGTTCCATTTCCGATACGAGCATCTTTACAGCATCTAACATTTAAAGAAGATTCCTTGTTAGTGTTGAAGGACTTTAGTGCACTTTCTTTCATGCAGGAGTGCCTGACATTTATTGATTAAAGTAACGTAAGCTGTAACTTCTCTTACCACCTTACTGTGTATACCATAACCAAGCACCTTCGGTTATAGGTAGTAATAGGCTGTTTTCACATAACATTAAGCCTAGAGTAGACGCACATTTATTGAGAGTTTGATAGCCTATTATTGCATATAGAACTCTGTAGAGTATTTGTGTTCTTTGTTCACTGGGAATATACTTCAGAGGTTGGAGCTAGCGCTTTCCGTTGTAACATTTATGCCATTACTAGTCCAATGAATAAGAGCCCTGATATATTTGAACCCCAGTCGTAACAAATGGCGACCTTACCTAGGATTTGGTGAACCTACATTTATTAGCAGGGAACATTTGTTGTTTTGGAGAATATTTTGCGGGGATCAGCAAGAATAATTTTTTTTTGCAATATAGTATAGCCCTTGAGTATTTCCGAGAATTTTTGTGTGTATATCGAGGTATAAGAGTTTGGGGTGCTTCTTTTCTGAATATTGTGGTGAAATTTTTTTGTGTGCATCATGTCTTATACCGGATCAGAGGAGAATGGAGACACAGTACGTAATGTCGAGACTGAGGAACAGCAGTATGATGAAAGGGTTAATCGGGTGAACTGTGAGGAGGATGCTAGGATATTTTTGCAATGGCCTGTTACTGCCGAGCGGTTGGAGGGTATGGATCGGTACGGTCTTCAATGCCTGGCCACAGCTATCGGTCATGCGGTTACTAGCAGCATGACCAAGGATAACTTGCTAACGTGTGTACTGGGCAGGGTGACTGGTGAGCGAGATGGGTTGAGTGCTCAGAGCCCTTCGGCCATGCTTCCCCTACACTCGACTCCCAGCCATCCCAGTAGTTTGCCGACCCCGGGTACGCTTCCGCAGTTGGGTGGTGGCTGGCAGGGTGGGTTGCCCCTGGGGGGACCACCGGTAATTTCAAACATTGTAGCACCTTCACCTCCTTCAGGGTTATCTCCAGAATTATTGCTTCAGCTCGAATTAGCTAAGATCGAAGAGAGAAAGGCTATCAGGGCAGGTGAGCTTCAGCAGCAATTAGAATTAGCCAAGATAGATGAGAGAAAAACTATTAGTCATGAGCACATAGAGCTAGCAAAAATCCAAGCTGAGTCGACTAGGTACTGTGCCGACATGGATGTAGAGAAGTCGCGAGTAGAGACAACGGGACAGCGACTTGGGGCTGGTAACCGTGTTCATGAGCAGTCTCTCTCGCACTTATTGAAACTGGTTCCAGTGTTTGATGAGAGTGGTGTAACAGAATTTTTCACACGCTTTGAGAAGAAGTGCCAGGAACACCAGTGGCCAGAGAATAAATGGGCAGCACTTGTATCCTCTAGATTAATAGGCAAGGGTCTTAAAGCCTACGATGCATTACCTTTGGAGTTATGTATTGTGTATGAGGATCTCAAGGAGGCTGTCCTGAGGGCTTATGAATTGCAACCAGAAACGTACCGTTTGAAGTTCCGGGGTGTAACTAAGGGAAGAGATAGCACCTTTTTGGAACACGCCCGGGACTTGTCCGATGCTATGGGGAACTGGCTCCGATCGGAGAAGGTCACAACATTTGATGAAATTAAGCAGTTAATGATGTTGGAGCAGTTCTTTAAGAGTACGGGCGGTGATCTAACTTTGAACTTGAAGGAGAAAAACCCAAGACCTCTAGTCGAAGCAGCAGAAATGGCTGATCGACGGCTGTCGTTGATTCAGGGTTGCGGGTCCTCACAGAGGTACGATGTAAGTGCTAAGGACCGTTATCCTCCCCCTCCCCGTAACAATGACACATTTAAACAGAAGAGCCATGAAACTAAAACTGATTCCAAACCTTACACCACACCGTATGTGAAAAGTCCAGACAGACGGAAGCGCAATCAGTTATGTCATGTTAATCCCATGAAGGAGTATGGGAGGCACCCCCCTGAGCCTCTCACTGTGCCTGTGATGACGTTTAGCAGTCAAGGTGGAGAAGGAGAATGGGACAGTCAAGCTCAGGTGGAGGATAACTGGAAGGATGAGAAGTTCAAGTGGGCGCCTGAGTGTGAGAGGGTGTTTGGAGAAGTAAAACACCTGTTGTGCACTCACCCGATCCTCAGGGCCCCTGACTTTAGCCTATCTTTCCAACTAGCAACGGAGGCTAGTGGTGTGGGGGCTGGTGCCGTCCTTGTGGAAAAGGACGATGATGGGCTGGAGCATCCTGTTAGTTTCTGCTCGGAGAAGTACAATTCGGCCCAGGGGAGCTGCTCTGTTGTCGAGGAGGAGCTGCTGGCGGTTGTACTTGCTCTGAGGCATTTCGAAGTCTGTGTTCCAGCCTATGGTCCGGTCGTTGTAGTTTACCCAGATCATCACCCTCTCAAGTTCTTGGACCAGTTTCACAATCGGAATATGAGGCTGACCAGGTGGTCACTAAGGTTATTGGTATATAACCTGGACATATGCCATATTGCCGGTTGTGACAACGTGGTTGCAGATGGTCGTTCAAGGGTATATGATCCTGGGTAGATTGACACACGGGTAGCCTCCTGCTTTAGTTTGAATAGTATTTTGCGCTTGGTGCTTGTTGGCTCGCGGTTGTAGCCCAGCGTATTGGGTCGTAAAGCAGGAGTTGAGCGTTTGGTATAGAAGAAAAAACTAGGCTTGCCCCTATAGTGCAGCCGAAATAAACAAATTAAAAACATAAAAAAATCAAATAAAAAACTTTCTTTGATAGTTGAATTTTTTCAGTATGTTATAGCAGTAATTCTGAGTTGCACTCCTCTCAGAATGCTGGGCTGGAGAAGCTCGCTCTTGAGGAGCATAACTACATATAATTTAACCTATTGTGTTGGGAGGGTTATAATTTTGAAAAGAATGTTTTGTTGAAGAACTGTGCCAGATATTTTACTGCCGCTGGGTGATGGGAAGTGGAGATATAGCATGGGTTCTAACCATCAGATTTTTGTGAGCCTTGGGGCCTCTGAGAAAAATCTTGGGGGGGGGGGTGACGTTGACCACTCCGTTAGAACCGCATGGCTTGTCCTACAGTGACTCGCTAGGATTGCCAGGGCAGTGGATGGGGCTACAGTTTATGTTTTCGAGTGTGCTTTATTTCATATGAAAGCTCGTGTCATGGGCAGTCCAGAAAGGCTCTTTGTTTTCGCCCATGTCAAGGCTTTATATATTTAATTGTAAAGTATATGTTTTGTCATTAACTAGTAATGATAGGATCTGGGAGAGAGAGAGGGAGTAGAACAGAGTGAGAGGGGGCGCGCAGTGTTTTTTGTCCCGCTCGATGACGTCACGGCTGGCTGCCTCGCGGGGGTTGGTGGAGAGGGGTCCTTACCATGCTGCTAGTGGCTGGACGACTTGCAACCGCTAGTTTCCCACGCGGCTCGAGCTAGTGCGAAGTATATATACTAGTTCCTCGCCACTCTCTCCCTCAGATCTGGTTTCTAGAACACACTCATCTTTTTCCCTTGCTATCTGTCCCCACTCCGTTCATGAGAATCTTTTCCTCTGCCTACCTCTCATTTTCCATATCTTTCACCATCTTTATTAATATTATACCCCCTCTGGTTAACCCTGCAAAATCAGCTTAATGCTGGCCAGTTGTATTGTGTGTTAAGGTCTGATATAACCTGTGTATGTTAGTTGTTAAGATAAGTGGATCACGAAGCATTGGTTGGTTTTCATATTGCTGCTTCCTTTAATTATTAGTGTTCTGCTGGATTAGATAATGCTAGACTAGGAGTCTGATATAAAAGGTATTGTTTCCTATGAGTGCTGGCTTTAGTTAAAAGCGGCACGACATACCTGAGAACTGGAGTTGATTGAGTAAATCCTAGTCTGTGTGCCATTGAGAGTAGAGCATGCACGAATGAGGGCTTTTTGCCTATACCATTCTGCACTGTTCTAGTCTCGATTGTTTGTCTTTGAGGTACGCCAGGAGAACGCTTAATACTTCGGTATTAACCTCTGAAGTGCGCACAGGGGTAATTGAAAACCTCCCCCTGTGCTGACGTATTTGAGGTGTTTCCGTCACTAAAATATTCATTGTACCATTAATAGCATTAATAATTATCCATATGCGCCTATTAGGGGTTGATTATAAAGGTATTAACCTGAAACAACAATAAAACGAGTGAAAACAGCGTTTGGATGGTCAAAATCGGAGATATAGCCCGCGAGTTGTATAATGTATGGGTGAGGCAAGCTACCTTCCCGCCAATTTTCCCCAAGGCCACTGCGACACAGTCGATCGATACTCTCTCTCTCTCTCTTGCACTCGATTGCCATCAGTGATGACAACACCCTGCTTGCAACTCGCTAATGTTAGCACGAAAATATACCTCAGAATAAGGGAATAATAGGGAAAATAGGTGATAACTGAGGGATAGGAGGAAAGTGGGGAAGGAGGGGAGGTAGAGGACTGAGATTTTGCATGGCCCAGGGGCCAAAACAAAATAAAAAAATAAAAAAATAAATTTTTTTTTTTTTTTTTTTTTTTCGATGTCAAAAGTTGATTTTTAATTTTACTTACTCAGGAGAGTCTTCCCGCAGTCCGCCGGGGGAACTCTTAAGAGTCTTCCCGCAGCTCCCGGGTTAAGGTTTCTCAAGAGAGCTACCCTTCAGTATAACGTAATATTTGACACACAGACTTGAGATTTGCACTAGGCTATGCAGCATGCCATCCGCACCAGTATCTCGTATCATTGACTCTAGCTAGACTTTATCAATCATAGTAGACATTAAGTATATTAACCTAATTACTCTTTTTATGCATACCCATTTATTATTACACAAGCATTTCGCAGCCTAGTTTGATGTATTGAGACACAAACGACTTAGGCTCTTTTTGTTGATAGGAATACTGTATTGTGGCGATTATTATTAGTGTTGTAGTGTTTAGGATATTCTTGGCTCCGACGGCATTATATATTCTGCCTTTTTGTGTGCATAGCCTGCACGAGCATTGTTCCACTGCCTGCCTTTTTGTGTTCCATTTCCGATACGAGCATCTTTACAGCATCTAACATTTAAAGAAGATTCCTTGTTAGTGTTGAAGGACTTTAGTGCACTTTCTTTCATGCAGGAGTGCCTGACATTTATTGATTAAAGTAACGTAAGCTGTAACTTCTCTTACCACCTTACTGTGTATACCATAACCAAGCACCTTCGGTTATAGGTAGTAATAGGCTGTTTTCACATAACATTAAGCCTAGAGTAGACGCACATTTATTGAGAGTTTGATAGCCTATTATTGCATATAGAACTCTGTAGAGTATTTGTGTTCTTTGTTCACTGGGAATATACTTCAGAGGTTGGAGCTAGCGCTTTCCGTTGTAACATTTATGCCATTACTAGTCCAATGAATAAGAGCCCTGATATATTTGAACCCCAGTCGTAACACAATACCACCACAATCATCATTATCACCATCACCGCCACTACCAACACAATCAACACCACCTTTACCATTACCACTATTAATATCTTCACCACCAATACCACCACAATCATCACCATCACCATCACCGCCACTACCAACACAATCAACACCACCTTTACCATTACCACTATTAATATCTTCACCACCAATACCACCACAATCATCACCATCACCATCACCATCACCGCCACTACCAACACAATCAACACCACCTTTACCATTACCACTATCAATATCTTCACCACCAATACCACCACAATCATCATCATCACCATCACCATCACCGCCACTACCAACACAATCAACACCACCTTTACCATTACCACTATTAATATCTTCACCACCAATACCACCACAATCATCATCATCACCATCACCGCCACTACCAACACCACCTTTACCATTACCACTATTAATATCTTCACCACCAATACCACCACAATCATCACCATCACCATCACCGCCACTACCAACACAATCAACACCACCTTTACCATTACCACTATTAATATCTTCACCACCAATACCACCACAATCATCATCACCACCACCGCCACTACCAACACAATCAACACCACCTTTACCATTACCACTATTAATATCTTCACCACCAATACCACCACAATCATCACCATCTTCACCACCAATACCACCACAATCATCATCACCACCACCACCATCACCGCCACTACCAACACAATCAACACCACCTTTACCATTACCACTATTAATATCTTCACCACCAATACCACCACAATCATCACCATCACCATCACCGCCACTACCAACACAATCAACACCACCTTTACCATTACCACTATTAATATCTTCACCACCAATACCACCACAATCATCATCATCACCACCACCATCACCGCCACTACCAACACAATCAACACCACCTTTACCATTACCACTATTAATATCTTCACCACCAATACCACCACAATCATCATCACCACCACCACCATCACCGCCACTACCAACACAATCAACACCACCTTTACCATTACCATTATTAATATCTTCACCACCAATACCACCACAATCATCATCATCACCATCACCGCCACTACCAACACAATCAACACCACCTTTACCATTACTACTATTAATATCTTCACCACCAATACCACCACAATCATCATCATCACCATCACCGCCACTACCAACACAATCAACACCACCTTTACCATTACCACTATTAATATCTTCACCACCAATACCACCACAATCATCACCACCACCACCATCACCGCCACTACCAACACAATCAACACCACCTTTACCATTACCACTATTAATATCTTCACCACCAATACCACCACAATCATCACCATCACCATCACCGCCACTACCAACACAATCAACACCACCTTTACCATTACCACTATTAATATCTTCACCACCAATACCACCACAATCATCATCATCACCATCACCGCCACTACCAACACAATCAACACCACCTTTACCATTACCACTATTAATATCTTCACCACCAATACCACCACAATCATCACCATCACCATCACCGCCACTACCAACACAATCAACACCACCTTTACCATTACCACTATTAATATCTTCACCACCAATACCACCACAATCATCACCATCACCATCACCGCCACTACCAACACAATCAACACCACCTTTACCATTACCACTATTAATATCTTCACCACCAATACCACCACAATCATCACCATCACCATCACCGCCACTACCAACACAATCAACACCACCTTTACCATTACCACTATTAATATCTTCACCACCAATACCACCACAATCATCACCATCACCGTCACTGCCACTACCAACACAATCAACACCACCTTTACCATTACCACTATTAATATCTTCACCACCAATACCACCACAATCATCACCATCACCATCACCGCCACTACCAACACAATCAACACCACCTTTACCATTACCACTATTAATATCTTCACCACCAATACCACCACAATCATCATCACCACCATCACCATCACCGCCACTACCAACACAATCAACACCACCTTTACCATTACCACTATTAATATCTTCACCACCAATACCACCACCATCATCACCATCACCGCCACTACCAACACAATCAACACCACCTTTACCATTACCACTATTAATATCTTCACCACCAATACCACCACAATCATCATCACCACCATCACCATCACCGCCACTACCAACACAATCAACACCACCTTTACCATTACCACTATTAATATCTTCACCACCAATACCACCGCAATCATCACCATCACCATCACTGCCACTACCAACACAATCAACACCACCTTTACCATTACCACTATTAATATCTTCACCACCAATACCACCACAATCATCACCATCACCATCACCGCCACTACCAACACAATCAACACCACCTTTACCATTACCACTATTAATATCTTCACCACCAATACCACCACAATCATCATCACCACCATCACCATCACCGCCACTACCAACACAATCAACACCACCTTTACCATTACCACTATTAATATCTTCACCACCAATACCACCACAATCATCACCATCACCATCACCGCCACTACCAACACAATCAACACCACCTTTACCACTATTAATATCTTCACCACCAATACCACCACCATCACCATCACCGCCACTACCAACACAATCAACACCACCTTTACCATTACCACTATTAATATCTTCACCACCAATACCACCACAATCATCATCACCACCATCACCATCACCGCCACTACCAACACAATCAACACCACCTTTACCATTACCACTATTAATATCTTCACCACCAATACCACCACAATCATCACCATCACCATCACTGCCACTACCAACACAATCAACACCACCTTTACCATTACCACTATTAATATCTTCACCACCAATACCACCACAATCATCACCATCACCATCACCGCCACTACCAACACAATCAACACCACCTTTACCATTAACACTATTAATATCTTCACCACCAATACCACCACAATCATCACCATCACCATCACCGCCACTACCAACACAATCAACACCACCTTTACCATTACCACTATTAATATCTTCACCACCAATACCACCACAATCATCACCATCACCATCACCGCCACTACCAACACAATCAACACCACCTTTACCATTACCACTATTAATATCTTCACCACCAATACCACCACAATCATCATCATCACCATCACTGCCACTACCAACACAATCAACACCATCTTTACCATTACCACTATTAATATCTTCACCACCAATACCACCACAATCGTCATCACCACCATCACCGCCACTACCAACACAATCAACACCACCTTTACCATTACCACTATTAATATCTTCACCACCAATACCACCACAATCATCACCATCACCATCACCGCCACTACCAACACAATCAACACCACCTTTACCATTACCACTATTAATATCTTCACCACCAATACCACCACAATCATCATCACCACCACCACCATCACCGCCACTATCAACACAACACCACCTTTACCATTACCACTATTAATATCTTCACCACCAATACCACCACAATCATCACCATCACCGTCACCGCCACTACCAACACAATCAACACCACCTTTACCATTACCACTATTAATATCTTCACCACCAATACCACCACAATCATCACCATCACCATCACCGCCACTACCAACACAATCAACACCACCTTTACCATTACCACTATTAATATCTTCACCACCAATACCACCACAATCATCACCGTCACCATCACCGTCACCGCCACTACCAACACAATCAACACCACCTTTACCATTACCACTATTAATATCTTCACCACCAATACCACCACAATCATCACCATCACCATCACCATCACCGTCACTACCAACACAATCAACACCACCTTTACCATTACCACTATTAATATCTTCACCACCAATACCACCACAATCATCATCATCACCATCACCGCCACTACCAACACAATCAACACCACCTTTACCATTACCACTATTAATATCTTCACCACCAATACCACCACAATCATCATCACCACCATCACCATCACCGCCACTACCAACACAATCAACACCACCTTTACCATTACCACTATTAATATCTTCACCACCAATACCACCACAATCATCACCATCACTACCAACACAATCAACACCACCTTTACCATTACCACTATTAATATCTTCACCACCAATACCACCACAATCATCACCATCACCATCACCGCCACTACCAACACAATCAACACCCCCTTTACCATTACCACTATTAATATCTTCACCACCAATACCACCACAATCATCATCACCACCATCACCATCACCGCCACTACCAACACAATCAACACCACCTTTACCATTACCACTATTAATATCTTCACCACCAATACCACCACAATCATCATCATCACCATCACCGCCACTACCAACAATCAACACCACCTTTACCATTACCACTATTAATATCTTCACCACCAATACCACCACAATCATCATCACCACCACCACCATCACCGCCACTACCAACACAATCAACACCACCTTTACCATTACCACTATTAATATCTTCACCACCAATACCACCACAATCATCACCATCACCATCAACGCCACTACCAACACAATCAACACCACCTTTACCATTACCACTATTAATATCTTCACCACCAATACCACCACAATCATCACCATCACCATCACCGCCACTACCAACACAATCAACACCACCTTTACCATTACCACTATTAATATCTTCACCACCAATACCACCACAATCATCACCATCACCGTCACCGCCACTACCAACACAATCAACACCACCTTTACCATTACCACTATTAATATCTTCACCACCAATACCACCACAATCACCACCACCACCATCACCGCCACTACCAACACAATCAACACCACCTTTACCATCCACTATTAATATCTTCACCACCAATACCACCACAACCATCATCACCACCACCACCATCACCGCCACTACCAACACAATCAACACCACCTTTACTATTACCACTATTATTACCTTCACCACCTTTACCATCAGATTCATCATCACCATCACCACCACTATCACCATCACCACCAATACCACCACAATCACCACCACCACCACCATCATCACTCTACACAATGGCCAAGGTCAACTGTTCGATCAAACAAACACACTGGAGCCCCTCACGTAAATAATTTATCTGAGGAGAGTCTGTTTTCCAGAGTCACTATTTCGTCGATTTTCCTTAACCCTTTCAGTACGATGATGTCTTAAGATTAATTATAGATATTTGTATACATTTTATTTAGTTGGGAATTAAATTAACCCCTTCAGCGCGATTACATCATTTTCGTTTTTTTCTTCTTGTTACTATTAGACGATTTTCCTGCATTTAAATATACCTATAGGACTAAATAGGGTAAATGCCATCTTAACCCTTTCGCTGCGGGTGACGTTCTGGAACGTCCTGGCAAGTTACAGCAATTTCCAGGCTTTAAAAGCCTATAAAAAAACGTAAAAATAGAGTGTCAGTGGGCGGGAGCGTGAGGGGCCCACCTCCGTCCCTTAGAGCAGCGAGCGGCTCACTGAGGTAGACTGTCTCTCGCGCGGGTCTCTCTCTCTCTCTCACAACAGTGTAGCCAAGCGAGCGAGTGTTACCAAATAGCGAGTTTCCCGCGTTTCACTGGTACCGCTGCGGGTGAACCAGACCACGTACGGGGCCCGTTCTGGTCTCATTTTGAAGCTATTTTCGCCTAGTTTTCGGCAGAATACAGTTCATTTAATGCAGATGCTTGATTTATCATTCAGGAGTGCCTGAATATGCCCTAAATAGCCCAAACATAGCCGCAGCCAATGGGTTAATAAACCAACTAAATAATATAGGTCCTTTTTAGACTGCATAAAATTGTCTAATGTTGGCCAGAATAAAAGGTAAAACAGGAGTTATCGTATTGAAAAGGTTAAAAGGGCTATTCCACACATTTATCACTTAAATACCTGAAAGTCATTACTATGCTAAATAATATTGCCTATAGTCTATTCACTATAATTAGGCCAGAAATATGGACCAATAACCTCTAGTAACTAAAACAAGGAATAGGGTAATTGGACTGACTTTGCTACCATTAGGGAAGAGTCAACCAGGAAATATATGTAGACATTTATAGCAAATTGTGTTAGCCCTTTTGATTTACGATAGGTTAGTGGTTACAATGCCCGCCCTCATCACTTCCAGGCATGGCTCTTCATATATATATTACAGTCAGACTGTGAAACTAGGCATTTCATGAAACGACTAAGCATTTCAGTCAATCTGTGAAATGACTGGTTACTAACCTAACTTAGGTTAGGTTAGGTTAGGTTAAGTTGTATTGATCTCCACCTATGATTTATGAAGTGAAGCAAACTGTTCACACAATGACACACCTCAATCTGCTTTTCACGAGCTTGAAGGCAACTACGGGGTTTGCCCTACCTACCTAACCTAACCTGAACTACCTAACCTAACCTAACCTAACCTATTCATCACCACTGCTCTTGCCTGTTCTTCAGTCATCTCTCTATCTTCCAACACCTTCACACCATCTTTCCATCTCCTCTGAGGTCTTCCTCTCAATCTATTTCCCCTTGTTTCTGACTTATATATTCTTGAAATACTGGGTGTTAAGGGAGTTCTCCTTACAATTAAGGGAATTTAGGCCTACCGAAAATATCTGGGCCTGGTGCGGTTTCGAACCCAAATCAGCAGGTGTGCCAGACTCCCGCTCTACCACTGTACTACACACGGACGTACAATAGGAATACAACCTTAGCTCTATTCGAAGAACCAGGTGATAGTCTCGCGGAGGCTATGTCTACACACGTGGAGAGTTTATTAGACTTAGCCCCAAGGAATATTTTACATATACTCAGACGTCAACTCGGCGTAGTTCTGTGGTTTTTGCGGTATTTTCGGGTTCAAGGCAACACAATTCTCTTTGTAATTTCATCTCCCATTCGTGCAACATGCCCATATGGTCCAGCCTAGCATTTTTTGTTCCATTTTGGCAGATAGGGGATCCTGCTGTCCCACTCTCCTGCGTACCTCTTCATTTCTCAATCTGTCTCTACGCATCACTCCACACACTCCTCAAGCAGCTCATCTCCATGAAATCCAACCTTCTTTTCTCTTGTATATTCAAACCCCATGTCTCAGCCCGATACATCACTGTTGGTACAACTATCCCTTGGTACATTGCACTATTAGCTTTCATTCCGAGATTTCTCACCTTCCACATACTTCCCATTACTCCAAAAACTTTCCTTCCCTCACACACACTCTCTGTCTTACCTCCATTCC